>JAODUP010000528.1:67500-275000 GCA_025642065.1 Paralvinella palmiformis | reverse complement strand
TAATATAGTTAAGTCATCATTTAAATTCAAAAGATTCTGAGTGATCCATAGCGGAATAGCAACAATACAATGTTCTAATATTGTCAAGGAAGAGGATACATTTAGTAAATACCTTTAAAAGTGACGGGAACAGTTTTTCTAAAAATGTTTCTGAGCCAGTCTTATATATGGAAAAAACAAAGGTCAAATATTGAAAAATAGGACTAGTTAATATCCAAAAGAAGTTGAATTTGCATATTTTGGAGTACTTGGGGAATTTTTAGACTTCTGAAAAAGGTTAAAATTAACTTTCGTTTTAAACTTTCTTTCCGACTAGCAACTGTCCAATGTTTCAGTAAGTTTTTCACTAGCTCAGTGGGTTATTTTATAAACCAAATCATCAGTAAAGTTTCAATGTTTCAATCGCAATCATGTACTTATCTAATCATTCGATGAGATTGATCACCGATTATGACGCGGAATTGAACATTTCTACGACACTGGATTATTCGCTAATCACACAATCTCTGGATCCTCGGATCGATTGAAGTGAGAAAGATTGTCCTCGTATCCTCTGAAATCTTTTTCTCCAAACCATCACACTGATGTGTTAGAACAATACTAAAATATGAGTAAGTAGAACGTATAAATAATGTTTATTGAGATTAAATTGTATAAATAAGTATTTAATTTGGGAATTCCCCAGCTTGGTTAAGCCAACAGCTGATTGTTCAGCATGTTACTCCACCATTGATCGAGGAATGCTGAAGTCTGACAACAAATCAAAGTGGATGATGTATATTTGAATAGTTTCGTTTCTGTTGACACCGAATCGCCACATATTACTAAAAATTATATGTAGCAGGTGCCTGATCTATACTTAACAGTTGGGATATCTTTCTAATATTCTAAAATATGGGAAATCCATTCCATCATTGTTTAGTACTGAAATCTGAGTTTCGCAGCCTTCGTTTGATTCTAATGACCACGCACCTAAAATGGCGCCACCGGGCGAGATTCAACTCAAGGAGACTAAACCCAAGGTGTATTTTGGTCTTTTATCGGTAAACGATAACAAATTTAAGTTGATATCAGGATAATTTGTTTTTGAATTGACATCACTTTACACCAATTGAAAATCGTTAACCAAAACCTTTAATGAGGACTAAACACTAGTAGATACAGACTATTAGCAATCGTGAAAGCAATAAATATTTGTATTGTATTTGCGAGTGAATGTGTTTGAAAATCCTTTTGTCGGTGTAACAGGGTGATGTGGATTTCTATTTAGGTTTATTATTATTATTATTATTTTTTTACTATAATTTAAGTTATAATTTGTGATGAGTGAGAGCAAATCTTATTATTAATGGACTGGTTATAAGTTTATTGAGATGCCAAAGTGTAGCACTATAATATGGTAAATAAAATAAGTAGCTCTCTTGTTAATTAATCTACTCCATGATAACCACAATCTAGTAGAAAATAGTAGATACAGGGACTGGCTATAAGGATGAAACTGTCCATAATATGTGTTTTATAATAGTGTTTCTTGTATGTCTGAGGTGTCTATGATTCTTGGTGATTCATGAAAGGTTTTAGAAGACCAAAAGATGCTGTACTGTACACGGAAGAAGCACAATTTTATTAAATATGCCAGGCAAACAAACAAATTTCAAAACAAATAAATGCAAGACTGGAGTTACTAAAATAATTATGCGACTATATACATTTCCGAGCAAAACATAAATAGTTCTTCAGCTCGCTCAGAATAACCGAAATATTTAATAACCGGATTATGGATTATAAAAATGGGTTAAAACTATCACAAAAAACGTATTCGTTGCCGGCTAGACAATGAGCTAGAGTGATTCAAAACCCATCTGGGATTACATTAACTGAGGTGGCTATACTACAGCAAAAATAATATCCTCATTCATGGACTTTTTCAACTGATTAAAAAGATAAAGTCTTAGACATACCGAGATACAAGTATCTATTTCGTTCTAGTTGTGTACCGTGTTGGGTGTTTTTAGATCTGCAATTAACATTTATTAAAATGATTAGCAGAATAATTAACTTTGTTTAATAAGATTGTGTCAATCATTCATCACGTCTATCATGAAGGTCATTACTGATATATATATATATATATATATATATATATATATATATATATATATATATATATATATATATATATATATAATAATGCAGTTATGCTTCAACTGATATCCAATTTGTTGCTTCATTAACGGATGAAAACGGAAACCGGGTTGAAAGAAATTTTAGTTGGACATATACAAATCAGATTCAGATGCCAATTATTTATTTTTCCCTTTTAAAGAAAACAAAACCCTGGTCTATTATATACCAGAACACTTATTGCTAAGTGGCTAGCTCTAAGACAAGTACACCACCACTACACAGTAAAAGACAATTACTTATAACACAGATGGTCCTCGGTAAGTAAAGGAGTAGAATGTCCTGAGGAAATTGGACGAAGAATGGATGCCTCATGGGAAGACAAGGCAGATGGACCATTTCGCTATAGATTTTGGGTTATTATGAACAGAAAGCCTGAAATATGAATGGAGAATGTGTGGGTCGAGTGTTCTCTTGAATGAAAGGAAATTGGCTATTATGTGAATATATCATTATATCTATACGTCTTATGACACCCAATGTGTTATCCTATTAAGAGAGTCCAGAGAATATGAAATAGACTGAGATAGGAAATATTTGTAAAAAAACATTTACAAAGGGAAGCGCTGTTGTTAATGGCGGTTCAATTACAGTTATTCGATCTAGACGTTGGTCACACCTGTTACTTATGGTTGAAGAGCAGCTCTCCAATAAAATATCCTACAAAACGAAGTAGCTTGATTCGGTTCCTGCTCTGATCTAGCGATGTGCAGCGCAGTGCTCAAAATGTGGGTCAGTTTCTAAAAAGGTGTTTTCCAAGCTTAAGCATGGATTAGGCACTTTTTTGAATGGATCACGTCTTTAATTGTGTACATAGGAACATGATGCCCGTAGGATAAGGACTAAGTCGATACGAATTATGGCAAATTTAAATGATGAATATGCTTGTCAAGTAAACTGGCCGTCTAGACGCACGCTGCCTGCCTCATCAGCGTAACATATCTGGGTCGAGTGGCTTCTGGAACAATTTATGTCTTGTTGTGGCGGCGGTGTGTCTGACAATGATCAGGTAAAGAGAAGACAGTTAACATATTGCAGGTACGGTGTATAGACTAACCCTTTGTAACAGAAGCGTTTTCTAAACTAAAGCTTGTATTAGGCATTACTCGAATGTACCACGGTGTACATGTGTACGTATTAGTATCAAAAGCCAGTAGGATACCACTAAAATCGATAAGAAGTTTGGGAAAACTAAATGATGTATTATTTTGTCAAATAAACTGGCCGAGAATATTAACAACTTTTGTCTTGTTCTGGGAGGTGGGAGGTGGGGGGGGGGGCGGTTGATGCTGCTCAGCTAAAATAACTCAGATAACAAATTGCAAGTACGGTCAATCGTACGGTGGTTCATTGGTAAGGGGGTGAAGTATAAAATGATATTCAGTTCGAAACCACAAATTGGTTGCTGATCTTTCAATTGCTGACTTATCGATAAAACCACAATGAGTACCCGAGGGATGGCAATCTAATTAATATGTATTATCTGATTCACAGTTGTCGTTAGCTTCACATATATAAGTATAAATAGTGATTGTCGTTTATTCCACGGTTGCGTCAAGTATGTGAACCAAGTACTGAGGTACAAGTATTTTCGAACTTACCAAGTCTGAGTTATCTATTCTAAAAAAACCTTGTAATTACTCTAAATGTACACTCCCGTACATTAAGTCTAGTCCATTCTCGATCATTATCGTCATCATATAATCAAATTGCAATTATTAATAACCTGCCTAGAGACGTTCCCATTGTTTATTAACATTAGTAGGTCATGTCACCAGTGATAACATCAAGTATAATTAGCTAAAATATATGACGATACATTATTTCTTTCAAGACACTATGTAATAACGACTCTTCAACATGTTTTTATTGTTATTGTTCCCCATCTTGTATTATTATAAGACTACGCAAGCGATATAAGAGAATTAGAGTAGACTCCTAGAATTCAGTTTTTCCTTAATTCTACCATTTGCTTCAGATAGCATAATTATTTGGTCATTTTTTGTTAATTCATTAATTTGCTGTTAAATCCACTTAAAAACACAAAGCTGCTAATCGTATAATTTCATGTTAAATCTTTCGTTGGTAAAGTCGGTTTGCACTAACCTATTGAATATACTATTGTAACGGTGACATTTAACACGTTCTTGATCAGTTTTACATTATTAGTGTACATTATAATTCTCACTCAATTATAAACGTATTAATTTAAGATGCAGCTTTAACTTTAACGTGAAAAAGATTTATCACGAGATATACACGTCTTCCATTGCTTGTTAGATATTACACTCAAACTCTAAAGGACAGAGTTTTCATCAGATCGCTTCTAGTGATCCAGAATATTAGTTTTCTGATATATTCAGATCAGTTTTAGTTAGAATAATGAAACGTTCAGTTTTATGTATAACATCAGTAAAATAAAACTATCATCCGGAATAACTGGATCAACCTAATCAATGTTAACTAGAGGAATGTTGTACTCCGCGAGAAACGATCCGGGAAGAATATCTTCGCTTGGATAATACCGGAATCTTTGTTTGTGTAAAATTAAATCTTCCGTGATAGTTGTTTCCCATTGGAATTTTCCCATTTCAACCTAGATGAGCTCTTGGTGAAGGGGAAGTTGGTAAACAAATTGGCTGGATCGTAATGGGTTTCGTTGGTTAAGCCACCGATAATGTATTTATATAGTGATACCCTCCAACGAAATGAGTCTTAAATATAAGTATTTACATTAAGAGGGCATACAGTCATCCAATTATTTTAGTATACTTGATAATTCTAAAATAAGCCGGAAATACTTTGACCAATCATTGGTGCAAGCACTATATATTGTAAATTACTAATTGCTATAAATTAGCTTTTGCGAATCTCTTCATATACAGTTAGCTGATGTTTTGTACAGGTAGATCTAGTTATGCATTTATGCCGCTTGAGTTAATATTTGCACATATCTAATATACTGATGACGAAAATGGTGAAACACAACTAGCACGAGATGTACCTCGTAGAATATACATTGTTGTGTCACCATGTCCAGTGACACCCGAACTCTCCAGCATGAAATGTTTCTTTTATCAATTACAACACAATAAAGGCCTTAACTCGGAACAAGATCTGCGAAGTGAATGTGCTAATTTTCCAAAGAGTGAAAACGAATTCGAACGTTTCAACACATATGTCCGGCAAGAAACCTTCCTTTATTGTGAGTAATTAGAACGTATAGCTATTATAATCACTACGTGTCATTTCCAGTATCGGAGATCTTCCTGAAATCTGCTATCCTTGATTATAGGTCAAATAGATCAAGAGAATAGGCTCTTTAATTTAGATCCCGTCACACCTAACTGCAGATACTTCGAAGCACTAAATTAGGCGTTGATGAACGTTCACTTAGTGAAGACAGAAACGTTTGAAGATTAGCATTTAGGTTCGAGTAAATCATAGTATTTACATCATTCTAGCCCAGTAATAAATCCACTCTGTAGTATTGTAGCCTTATGTTTAGCTTAGTCACTTCGCTGCTTCCATATGTAGGTAGTGTACACCACAATATTGCATTACGTGTTCAAATGAAACTGTTAATCTGTATCTTGATTTAAGGAGGTAGCGGATTTAAGTATAAAAGTCGATACTCTGGATTCAGTTCCCTGAAGAAACGTCCAGAGTTTGAATTTACTGTTCGAGATTCTCTGTGCCTGTGCGTTATGATACACAGCTAAAGCACACACACACACACACACACACAGAGAGAGAGAGAGAGAGAGAGAGACACACACACAAACGGACACCTCAGTGCCTAAAGAGCACCATTCTCAGTGGACGTTTCACGGAGGTATATATGACCATTGGGAATACAATAATGATGGATTGCTCTGTCTGGAGTTGAATGACTAGAAACAAGCTGTTTGATATATCAATGAGAATTGTCACGGCAGAACGTCTTCCTGGACATAAAGAGATTTAGTTGAGAGCTAACAGAGGCTGGCTACGGATAACATTGGATAGACTAAGGTCTGTGAGATAACAGATATTAAGTTTAACAAAGTCAAGGATTCCTTTCTTTTCGAAATAGCGTGTTATTGAAGTACGAATCCATTGAATAATGACCCTAACAACTATAATGTAGTGATGTGTTTTCAACAACTAATTACTGTTTTAGTAGAAATAACAGAATAATGAACTTTGTAATAAAAATTAGCTGAATGGTTAAATATAGTAGTGACATTAGTAGCAACTGGATACGAATTGGATTGGTATGAAGTCATTTAGATACTAGCTCGAGCCGTGATGGCGCAGTTAGTTTGAACGTAGGACTCGTAGTCGAAGGGTCGCGGTTTCGAGGCTCCGGGAATTGCAATGCTGTCGAGTGGCGACTGGTCCATTCATCCATAAAAATGAGAACCTGGCAGGAAGTGATGGCTATGCGTTTGAGTAACGCTTTGCGCCTTTAATGGCATCATCCATTGTATGCTCCGTTGTGAGTTGAAGTGGTTACTGGATTGACGCAGATCTAAGTAGGGGATGACCCTATTGTACAGCGTCTCAGAACAAGGTTACCTTGTTCTGGGGCTATATAAACATGCATTATATATATATATATTTTATATATATATATATATATATATATATATATATATATATATATATATTAAGGACAGATGATCAAAATGTTATGGTTATATTCGGGAGATTAAATAGTATATATTATATTTAAATTAATAAACTATAACCTTATGTGTCACAGACTTTAGGCCCAGAACAAAAGTACGTGATTGTATTCCCTTTAGAAGACAGTCACAAGTGGTTAGTATAGTATACGCACGAACTGCACTGATCAGATGATGTAAGTATCCTGTCATGGCTGGTGCGGCGGATGAATGGTTCAGTCGTGATGCGAGGTTTTGCATAGGATAGTACTTTGTGTGATATAACCAGTTGATTACTCAGTGTAACGCCATAAATAAGATACACTTATAACAGGATAGGAAATATGCATTTTGGCTAATGTAGAAATTGAACTCAATTTATTTTGAACAAAGCCAAGTACAAAAACTAATAATACTGTGGAATTTATTTTATATGTTCTGGGTGTATCTGTAATATAAATCTTTACATATTTTAAACATAATATTTACTTATTATTGCATAAAGCACTATTTCTATTATTATTCCCTATAATTAGGTGTACATTATCATGAATGGACCAATTCCGTGACGCTTTATATACTCATTGGCTCCTTATGCCTTGATGTATCAGGTATCCACACACAGATATTTGTATCTGTGGATTCCCAGACACCTATTAGTCTGCAAGATGGACTATCTCTTTTTACTTTTTATTTATGTTCTAATAATTCGGCTTCAAACTTATTATTTACGGATATTATAAGTTTATCCACATTTTGTCTATGTCTACGGGAAGGTGTTTAATGACACAGTGTTATATTTATATTTTTATTGCGAAAGTACTGTTTTATGGGGAATTAGGCAATGCACGATTTGTTTCAGAATATCTATTAGTGGTTAGCTTTTCTTAATACACCTAACGGTAGTTATCATGGCGATCAATATGGGTTGTTATCTATCAGAGTCGTGAGCAGTTATATATATATATATATATATATATATATATATATATATATATATATATATATATATAGATAGATAGATAGATAGATATAGATAGATAGATAGATAGATAGATAGATAGATAGATAGAATTTAAGTGAAAATGTGGCAGCATATCTTAATAATATAACCAATACAGGTTGTCTTCCTACTCCATGGGAGTATTCAGCGAATCTTTAACTTTTAAATACATTTAAGTGATTGGAAGAGCAGTACAAAAATATGCTAACAAGTAACCAGTACAAAAAACTAAATACGCTAACAAGTAACGGTGTGCTGCTAAATTGAAAAATAATAAAAAAAATGTGCACAACAACACAACAACCACCACGGTGTCAAAGGAGAAATAATTGAAGGACAACAAGGACGAGGAAATGGTAAATTCAATGACAAATTATCATGCGTCGTAGCAGTCATTACAATATGATGGTCATTTTAAGGCATGGTCGCGTGGTATTTACATTTAGTATATGACTCCATTTATTCCAAGTTGTTGGAAAGTTGAATAGTGGAAGCATATCGATAGATTTTGACTTGGTTCTTGCTACATGATACAAGTTTGATTGTCGGGTACGATATGCACTGTTGAATCTATTATAACGACGATAAATATGATCAAAGGAAGATGGCAATTTCCGATTTGTATAATAATGCGCAAACCGCAGCACCTCGAGCTCATATAAATTAAATACCTTCAATATTATTGACTGTTTGAAAAGCAGCTCATCGCTAGTTCAGCTTTCACTGAATTATACCCGACTGGATCCGAAACATTCTTCATAGTACTTTTATATTTATGACAGCCGTTTAGTAAGTTGACTAAGTATTAAAGCCATTTAAGCACTTTAGCTGAGAAATCAGAAATGTCTTTTAGCCTAGAAAACGGTACATTATGGTCAACTTTATCAAATGCACCAGGCAGGTCCAAAAGAATACGTAATATTAGCCTATCTTAATCATTGAATAGCATACTATCATTTATTGCATTCAAACCAAATCTGATTAAGTGATATGACCAAATGTACATTAATATTTATAATATATGTTTACATTGAATGTAACTGCCTTTTCTATAATTCCTAATTAGTCTTTGAAGAAACATGGCTCTTTAATTCCACTTCTCTCAGTTGGGTGTAATCGGTTGTCAGTAGTTACGCCAACACGTATCTAAACAAATGCAGCTGTCAGTAGGTTGTTTTCAAAAGGCTTCGTTTGAAAGCATCAGTGAGTTTCACACGTCAAAGGATCAGTGAGGATAAAGCCAACCTCACCTACTTTTTTAGACCAAGCTGCATGACGAAGAGAAACTATCCAGCTGGAGTCACATTACCAACAATATTATGATTTCAAACCAGTCTCTGTGGTAACAAGAAAACATCGAGATCCATATTTTGAACAACATAAACAAGTCGTTGCATTTATTACATACAGACTGAACATTTATAAGACTAATACTTATATTTGTTACATACATAACTTTGCCATTTGATGGCGTTATTGATACAGTCATCAAATTACTTCCATTAAGTCTTTTCTATTGTGGATGGCTTCCGTTATGTGGAGGCATTGATGTTCTTTATTTATAAATATATGTAAAAGTAAACACACGTACGCACGCACGAGCGCACGCGTGCACACGCACGCATGCACGCACACACAGGAGTCAAAAGGGCAGAGGTATTATGATGTTTAAACAACACCAACGCCAACAGCTATTGACCATTTATACACTTACTAAAAAACTGGGTTCTTAGGGTAAACAACGGAGTGGGCGTTAACAAAGGGCGTCAAGTGATCGACTTTTAATAAAAACAAAAGAAATATAAGCTAACCAGTTCTAATCAATTGAATATAATAATAAATCAAATTTACTTCATACCATACGTAACATACACCACTTTCACAGAAGTAACCTGTCTGACAGCTGAATTATGTGATAAATATTCTGGTGTTATACATTCAGCAGCCGTCATTTTCCCGCCAAACTGGACATCCAAGATTCTAGATCTTGACAATGAATAAATACGTAACTCGGTAACTAAAACAAGTTAACATACTAATAAGAAATCGGCAGGACCAATTATATTTAACACTAGTAATTGAAGAGATAATAGACAATTATCGAAGAGATTTTATCCATAAATTTACTTTATCAAAGCCAAAGGTTTTTTATTACTTGTCTCTTTTTATTAATGAAAACCAAAATGAGACCAGAAAGTGTACTAAATGCGTCTTAACATCTTTGAATATATCGGTTATGCCTCCAATTATGTTATGAATATTATATTGAGATTAGGATTGGTTGAAAGCACACATCGTGAATGTATTATTTGAAATCTCTATACAGCCATTATTGTAGCCGAAAACCCCTTTACCCTGAGTACTCTCATCGCAATCATATGAAATATTGATGACAATAGATCGAGAAGCGTTTGTCTACTAAATTGGCTAGCTTAATTAACACTCATCTAATGAGCCATCATAATAATATTAATAAATGAGACAGTAGCAACTTGTTTAATGGCATATTGTTAAATTAATTAATTACTGCAACATAAGATGGATCTACTTATTATTATTATTATTATTATTATTTGTATGTGTGTGTGTGTGTGTGTGTGTGTGTGTGTGTGTGTGTGTGTGTGTGTGTGTGTGTGTGTGTGTGTGTGTGTGTGTGTTTCCAGAATATCTGACTAGCTGGCTGTTATAATGTTAGTTATTATAACTTCTCCAACTAATTGAAATATGGTTATGTTATGTAATGAATACAGAGAACATAATCTATATGATGAGCACGAAACCTCTAAAACGATTACTCAGTATTTTGGTTTTCTTTAAAGCAATTAAAATAGATAACCTAGATAATTCATTAATACGGTTTATATAGTAAGAACTCCGTGGCTAAATACCAAAGAGAATTAGGGGGTCAGGGTTTTCAAGTTGACAAAATACTAATCTAGGTATTCAAAACTACTTAACCGTCTTGTATACGTGCCATATGTTTATGTTTTGGCTGTTGAGGTAAGTCAGGAACCCAGTTTGAGTATTCTTTCAGCTTACAATTATAATATTTATATCGAAATGAGTAACGAATATTAACAGCAAGACATATATTGTGCATTAAAAAGAAAGAAAAAAGCTAAATCAGGTATTAACAAGTAATTACCACATCAACTATAGGAAAATTGTTGAATGCATAGCTGTTACAATTCCGACGTGTCATTCGCAGTCTCGGAGATCTGCCTGAAATCCGCTGTTCTCGACCATAGGTCAAATAGGTCAAGTGGATAGGCGCTTTAATTTAGATCCCACCACACCTAACTGCATATACTTAAGACGCTAAATTAGGCGTGAATGACCGTTCCCTTAGTGATGAACGGAAACGTATGAGGGTTAGCTGTCAGGTTCGAGTAAATCATAGTATTTACTCAGGTTTGAGACGATATTTTGTTCTAGTCCAGTAATAATCCAGTGTGCAGTATTGCTACATTGTTTTATGAGCTAAATAACTTCACTACTTTCCATATGCAGTTGGTGTATATAGTGTCACGTGGTCAACAAACTGTAATGTTTGTTAACACGCCGAGGGCCTATAAAAGGCGTAACGTTTCTCTCAGGTAAGAGAATAGCTTCGATGCCAGACTAGTCAGACGTCTATCGATTCGGTTTATATAGGTAGGATTTGTTTAGTGATTCGAACCCAGAATGAAGCTCAGGTAAGCATCTGAGGTGTCGAAATATTATATATATATAGGTTTCTTTTGGATCACAGAAAACTGCTGTTGAATGTAAACTGTGGTGTCAAAGTAGTCATCTTATGTATGTAGTAAGTCACCATTGAACCACACGCATGTGTTGTTTACTGCGAGCTGTGGTATGAAATGGTATGTTTTTACGTGCTTCCGCTTTTTGTACGTAGACTGCATGTAGCCGCTTTCCTGTGAGCGTGACATATTTGTCATGTACGAAAAGCGAATTAGCTGGTTCCCACAGGCTGATGAGTAGACCAGACACATGCTTAGGTATACGTATATATATATCGATATGTGGGTGTAGACATTTTATACTTAGATTGATATATCTATAGTTTATTTAGATTTAGATTTATGGAGGTTAGAGGTATGGAAGGATGTTTAGCGTTGATGATCTGCGTCAGTGCCTCTCACTATGTATCCTAAAACACACATTGCCTGTGACAGAAAGTTGTGTCATTATTACATGTTTAAGTCTATTAACTTGCTATGGATTGTGCATAATCTATATAGTTGTCCTCTTATGTGGTCTGGCGAAACGACCTATTAATTCATACAATGCTGCTTGATGGATTTATACTCCTGTAGTCGTTTCTTACTCCGGCAGGCATCTCCATGGGTATTAAGCTGCGGACAGAGGTTTCTTTCCCCATATTACGAGTAATTAGGTTACAATGATATAGGAATTTTTTAATGTATAGCTATTATAATCCCGACGTGTCATTCGCAGTATCGCAGATCTGCATGAAATCCGCTGTTCTTGATTATTGGTCAAATTGATCAAGTAAATAGGCGGTTTAATTTAAATCCCACTACACCTAACTGCGTATACGTAGGGACACAACATTAGGCGTGGCTGAACGTACACTAAGTGATGAATTGAAACATGTGAGGATTAGCTGCTAGATTCGAGTAAATCATAGTATTTACTCAGGTTTTAGATGATATTTCACTCTAGTCCAGGACGGGCGCCTCCGTGGTCTAGCGGTAGCGCGTTGGACCACAGATCACTACGCGTGTTCGAATCTCGGCGTGGGAATATCTGAAGGTTGTTTCATCTTTAACTTCGTTTCATTACCTTTGGAGGTCGCTCGGCCCACTTAGCCTACCATGTGCACAAAAGTGGCCGTAAGCCAACAATCATCATCATCCTAGTCCAGGAATAATCAATTTTAAAGTATTGCTACTTTATTTTTGAGCTAAGTCACTTCACAACATCCATATTTAGTTTGTCTACACGACATAAAATTATAAAGCGTTGAACCGAAACTGTTGTGTTGGTTAGTGCGCCTATAGCTGATAAAAGGTATTCATTTTCATCCTGATCGGGTAACAGCTTGGTGTTCAACTGAAACTGTTATGTCGTTTAGAGAGCCACGAGTTCATGAAAGCACAAATTTACATCCTGTTGGGGTAACAGTTCAACTAAAACTGTTATGTTGGTTAGCCGAGAGTACATATTTTCATTCTTATCGGCGAACAACTTGGCGACGCCGGTAGTTTACATGAAACGCCTTTGTCGTATGCTCAACTGAAACTGTTAGGTTGGTTGGCATATATAGTCCAGGCACATATAGGTCTATGAATACATAGATGTGTACTTTTTTTACATGCATAAATTCATTTTTGTATTTATTTAATTATGTATAGATGAATGGAGGTACAGGTATGATTTTATATAATATGTATAATTTTGATGTTATGAACCAGCGCCAACATAAATGTATCCTAAAACGCGCACACGCGCAAACGCGTACGCACACATACACATACCTAACCTTCCATATATATATATATATATATATATATATATATATATAATGACTCTCTTGTTGGGCCAAATGATCTCTTAATTCCAATTCCACTCACATAATTATGATTTGATTGAACTATTTTTTTATATGAACCGTTCATTGAACGATAAACTTAAATAATGAGCTGTCATATTCTAGCTGAAATCAATTTAAACACTTTATTAATCAAGTATTATCTTTGTATTATCAAAGGAAGAACTACCGATTCATTCGACAAGATTTCCTTACGCGATAACCTAACTATTTCGAAAATATGAATGTTAAAAGAATGACTGATTATGACTAATATTGTTATTAGATTCCAAAAGCAGAAACCGTAATATTTACGTTCAAATATTAGTCCTCGCCAACTAAAGCCAAACATTTAAACTATGTGGAGGCAGTGCAGTTAATTGTCAATTTTCCTGCATCTGGTCGACAACATAAATATGAAGAATGCAGAAGTACGTAAAATTTCCAGCTTCTCAAACATAATCAATTCTAAATTCGTTTCTAAGATTTCACGTCTATCGTCAATACACTCGTCGTAAAAGACCGCATTATGAAATTAATAACCACGTTATAAGTATTGTTCTTAACTAAAATCAAGTGATGGCTTATTTAAATTATGTCCGAGACCAGAAATCTAGATTTATAATCTGCAAATAAGAAAACAACCTTCAGTAAACAGCAGCAAGAGTTAGACACCTGTCTTCTGACTATAAATTAAATTTATATTTAATTCTATACAAAAACAACAAAACAACACAGGGAATAGATGAGAATATATCATCATCAGATACCCTTTGAATAACTCGACCTTTCTCGAAAAACATAAACGGCAAATCTTGTATCATAAGCGCCCAAAGGACATTTCTGAAACCAGCTTTGTATTTATTTATTCGTAATTCAATATCACAACGTGGGCGCCTCCGTGGTCTAGCGGTAGCGCGTTTGGACCACAGATCACTACCACCCGTGTTCAAATCTCGGCTTGGGCATATCTGAAGGTTGTTTCATCTTTGACTTCGTTTCATTACTTTTGGAGGTCGCTCGGCCCATTTAGCCTACCATGTGTACAAAAGTGACCGTAAAACATCAATCATCATCATCATCATCATCAATATCACAACGAAAGTGTTCTGAAAATATTGAATTGTTCCGTATCAAAATAAATGCTGAATTCAGCATAAACTGATGTTTACTGTATTCATAGTACAGGAATTACATACTTAGCCGTGACTCTAAAACCCCTTTAATGGCAGTGTTATTTTTATTTACTTCTGTACTTACAACCTTTTATTGGGTAGATTCTCATTTAAATTACACAAAAGCTGTTTAGGAGATCTGATTTACTCCTCATGAGTAACATATGTAATAGTCGATTAGAAGATACTAATTTGTAATTTTCTTATTTAGAAAAGTATTCGTACGTTCAAGCTAAAAGCACATGTAAAAGGATAATAGCGAGAGCGATAATTCTATAATGAGCACAAAATATGTACTAGAACAAAGTAATTAATCTTTTTGACGCAAGTATAATAACTTATACAGGCAAAAGTGGTAGAAATATAAGAATTTGTATTTTGAAAATGTCGACAACATTTCGGCAAGAATATAATAGATAAAGCACACCAGCTAAAGAAATCAACATCTAAAATTATTTTAAATAGTAGATCACAAAATAGTATGTCAGATGTTCCAAAATATAAAAAAGCAACATATTAATAAACATAGGATGACAATAAATTAATTAAAGCTAGCAAATGTGTAATGAATTCATCATACGTTGTGATTTATTTTGTTCGCAAAGTGTAAATACCCAATGATAGATTATCTAAATAATAATTTAAAATGTCTTTGATCAATTGACCACTTAGGAATAAAGGAAAAGATAATACCCTAGCCATAAACTTTGCAAAAGCCTACGATACGAATTGAAGAGAAGGTTTGCTATATAATTTTCTAAGATAAATATTGACTTTCAAATATTCCAATAGATATAACAGTTAGTGCCTGATATAATCTTAACATTTAGTACAAGGGATTCTTTGTCCGACTGATTTAGCATTGAGCTTGATGCTTGATATTATACAAGTCATTGTAGTTTTTTTCCTTTATTTTCCGGGTTATGATTAGCGATTTCCCTATTAATGATAAATTCAGATTTTATTGCGATTATTGCTAATTATCCAGTCGTATGAATGACAGAACATAGCTCTTTATTAAAATATTAATGGCTATGTTAGTCTTGTATGACATTTTTCATACACCAATAGCCTAAAAATGTTAGATAATTTCTAATATCATTGCCTTTGAATACGTTGTCCAGTTCTCTGCTCCAAATTGTATATTTCTACTACCTCATAAAATATTCCTATCGAGTTGATTATCGTAATTGTTTTATCCAATTTTTATCCAATTACTTTTACAAAGCATGACTATTTGTATTAACATTCTCTTTGATATAATGAACCTAAGTCAGATAAGGGACAATAATCCTTTTCACAGGTAAAGTTAAATCATATTATTTTTATAAATGATTTCCTATTTGGTATTTCCCGATATACTAGTAAATAGGGACTTACATCATGTTTATTGTAAAAAAGGATAATAATCATTTTCTAACCTACTCATAAGGAAGTAAGTCCAACTTATTAAAATTTGACCTGGATATCTATTTATATAAACAGTTTTTAAAAGATGGTTACTTCATATTCTTCAGTGATTGTGTTCAAAACCCCAAAAGAAGCCTTTTAAAAAAAGCCTTTCTTAATGATAAACCAATACATTGCTTGGCTGTTTAATTGATTTATTTAGCTTCGATACTAGTTATATACCGGATGTATTACCGAATTGCAACTCCCCTGGAGAAACATCCACAACCTCATATATGAGTCGGATTTAAACCCTCAACCAGCCTGTTTGTGACACAAAGCTCTAATTACTTAGCTATCGCAACTTTCATCTCTTTAGTGAGTTAGAATCATAAATATTATTTCTGATTACTTTAGTTTCTTAATTTCAGTTTAATATTTTAACAGCAAGATATACGTCGTTCGGCAACTGTTAACGTCAATATGAAGATTGTTGTCCTTGCAAACGAATTCACATTGGAATAATGGATATCCATTAAAGGGTATACCTATATAGTGTCCGATAAAATCTGATTTAGATAATAAAATCATTCACTTTAAACGACAACTGGAAATGCCTTTTGATTTAAGGTATGGTAGTATTAATGCTTCGAAGAATTTGAAATTACCAGACGTTTAATCATGACTTACTAGATGCAAGCTGCTTGAAAACATTAGCTTTATGAGTGAATATGTGCTTACATATGATACAAATTTATTAAATATGGTATGGTAAATTCTTACTGAATCTTAGATGTAGTAGCACTAGCATTAGGCTTAGTATTAATAATAGTAGTAGTATTAGTCATATTAGTAGTATTAGTGATAATACTACTACTACTAAATAATAATAATAATAATAATAATTTTGCTGGGCGTCCTTCTGATGCCACAACATTTCATTGGAATATTAGTGGCGTGTGTACCTTTAATATGATTTAAAAAATAAATTTAATGCAAAGTAGCAACGTGTATTTATTTTAAGATTTTGACGCGCACATTTCCGCTGCCGTTAATAGAGAAGGCCTTTTGGTACCTCCAAAAGCCGCAGCATCACCGGTACATTTTTTTGGCTAAGACCGCTTTGATACTCTGTTATATGCTTCCTCCGCGATTGCCCTTTAACAGGTGTGCATCGGTCGGTGATGTTTGTGATTTTATTCAGGTTAAAGCCTTTTTCTTGATGCCAAAGGACTATTATAAGCGCTTCAGTAGTATTCCATGATCAATTACACCAAAAGATGTAAATAACTAAAGCATTATTTCCTTGGCTCTTTCATCAAGAGCCTCGGTAATGTCACTGCACTTTCCAGAGAATAGTTTATGTCGAACGATCTCTACGATAAGTAGCCTGATAAGTGTCACGAAGGCCATTCTGCTGCAGGTTTTCTTCTGTACTCCCTGCTATTTCCTTTTCAATAAGTTTAAAGACAAAGGGAAGATTGAATACGGGAAGTACATTCTTGATATGTCTCTTATCCAGGAAAGGTCTCCTGCGTAGTAGGTTTTAGACACGCCGACATGCCGGCTCGGCCATTATAAAAATAAGAGAAGTTTATAATATTTTAATATGCTATTTTTAATTAGTACAATTGTTTTAATATAATACTGATATACTTATTGTGATAATACGTTATGTGGCTATTTGTTTTTAACGTGGTACATCTGCTTGTTTTTATCATTGTGCTATAATTGTGAGGAATTACTTTTACAAATATATTTTTAATTAGCCTTTGAGGACTTTAGGCTTTCTTCAAGCATGCAGATTGTGAATTAATTCATCAGGTTAATATTAAATAGGATTATATATACCTTATCTTGCAGATATCAAAATAAAATAAAGTATTGTTAAATATGATAGACAACTTGTCTATTGTCAGTTATTGCACTCGAGTTGTATATATATATATATATATATATATATATATATATATATATATATATATATACATATATTAATTTCTAGTCAATTTCTTTGCCGCTGAAACCTATTTTTACGTTGATTACTATCAATGGTTTGTTTATCTATAATACGACTGTTGGCATTAGTAGGCCTATTCCACAAGGAACTATTTTGTAAGTGGTTCTGTATAGCATAAGAAGTTTAGATGGCATAAAAAGTTGTATAACGTGTATCATTATTTCTGTAAAATCGCTTCTGTAAATAAATAATAATTGTTGTTATCGGAGATGGGTTTCAGTCGAAAACGGTATTCTTGTATAGAGATGTTAGTAAACAAATCGAATTAAGTGTAGGAGTTCACTTTTCCCGTTTTATGCTAACAATAGTTAAACTTTAAATGAAATGTGACTCACTTATTAATATCTTTTTTGGGGGTTCAGCCATTACCCAAGTACAAATATACTCGACATGACAATCCATAAATCGACAAAATGTAAACACGAGAAGAGAAAGCACTCATTAAGTCTGGCAATGTTTAAAATTCTAATGTGAATCAAATAGTTGATCAACTATTTAGTCTAATAGTATGTGACCAGATCTTTGGAATCTCTGACTTTATAACGAAACATCAACTGAAGGGATTTATCTAATTCCAACGATTACATAATGTTATCAGTCTCGTGCGTATTGTTACGTGTTGTGAATCGAAGCTTCAATCCATTTGTTTCGGTTTAATTAAGATAGGAGTCAACTGATAGCATTTCGGTCCGACACTACCAACGATGATGGCAATTTACATATTAAGTGAGTATTGCCGGAAGGTTAGGAACTGATGATGTAACACCATGTAGCATAGTTATAATTCTCGTTTCAGCATCCTGATGAAAGCATAACCCTAATTTCCATTCTAGGTGGCATTGTGTGTGTATGTGTGTGTATCCTATTAACCTTTACAACATTTCTCGTGAGCATTTTTAAAAGAAGAGAATTAGCGGGAGGTGTTTGGATCCAGTCATGGTCGATAGACTATGAGGAACTACATATTTCACTATTATCATTTTCTATACATGTGGTGCATCACACAGTTTGTTGTTATGAAATCATCTTCATTCTAATTATTAAGTGCCAGGTACATCACACAATTCACTATCTCCATCCCACCACTAGACGCTAATTATTCTCTGGAATGAAACAGTTCTCCGAGGATAGTGCACTGTGCGCTTATTAGGGACAGTGTGCTAATAAATTAGGCTGTGTTTATTTGGTCTTCGGTAGATCATTTTAATAACCTCTTGCTCTGTGTAGCCTCAAGGCTGGACTCGTCGAGTAGCTAATCCCGTACAAAATAAAAACTAAACTAAACTGACGAGTGAAAAACCTAAAGACAGTGTTATACAACTCTACAACCTAAAGGGCTGCAAGCATCACAGAAAAATGGAAGGCTCGTTTTTTGTACAAACTATAAATGTCTATAGCTGCACTAACAGTATACAACAACAACTACTACTACTACTACTGGTACTACTAATACTATTATTATTACTATTACTATTATATTATTACAACAACAACAACTAATAATAAAAATAATAATGAGGTGTGATTTTTATATAGCACCACATTTAACTGTGTTGTTCTGGGGTGCTTTACATAAAAAGTGAGTAGACTAAATAAAAATGACTAAATTTACCGTTAGGTAGACATTAGACAATTTTTAAGATAATTTAATGCTAAACAAATAAATCTTAAGGATATAATTTAAACTATTGATTGAATGATAATGTCTCGGTTGGTCTAGGAACCGATTCCATAATGTGGGTGTTACACAGCCGAATGACCGGCACAAATGTATAACAGGATACATATCTGTCTTTGATCTTGCTTACTTTTTCTGAACTGTGACATCCTAGACTATTATTAATTTGTATATTATATTTACTTTCTTTGTATGTTGTATTGTAAATATACCCTCTGATACATTGTTCTGCTGTCATATTTCACCTTTCAAAAATATTCTTTTTGAAATTCTTTCTGAATTGACTGTTTTAGTTCATATTTGATAGATTAAATAAATAGTGTAGTACTCTTTAAAACACAAATCACATGTGCCGTCACCATGTGTGGATTTTTAAATTGATTTGCATTTAGTTAATTACTATTAAGACGAAGTCTGGTTATTGCAAATTTGATAAATTAATACTACTGAATTTTAAATCGAAAGCTATTTGTGATTTATATTTACAAAATACGTTGCTATGATCCAAGTTAAATTTTTCTTAATTACATTAAAACCTCTCGAACGAGGGCTATTTGGCTGTCACAAAATGATCGTTATTGGAAATTAATGAATTAAAAGAATCAGAAATAATATGCATAGAGAAATATTGACGATTTCAACCCACTGATTATCTGAGTTTTCCAATAACTTATTTGCTGGAAATCTCCTAGTAGTCGGGTTTAAATCGGGCCAACGTTTAATGCAATAACATTTCAGATTCTTTAACCTTTTAAAGCTACTGGAATTTGCAAATGTACCCATACCATTAGCAGATCCAATAGTTGGTCTAATTAATTTTTGTATATAAAATGACGAGCTCCTTTTTCCGCATCCCAACATTTGTCGGACCGGCATCTGAGATCAGTTAGACGTTTCAAACATCTAGTACACACCGAGGGAATGTATCGTTTCCATGAAAATTATCCTTAATCTAAGGTTATCCAAGGGAAGTTATCTTGAACTGATATTTAACGCTGTCTTAACATTAGGAATATGCACAAATTATTCCCACTATTTTATTGATAGATATCTATTATTATTGTTATTATTATTTTTATTGATATTATTATTATTATTATTATTATTACTGCTACTGCTGATTGTATTATTATTATATACCACATTCCATATAGAGGCCTTTTCTAAAATCCACGTTGCAGAACCATATGAAATACTGTAGTAAGTTTGATGAATAGCACACTACGATATTTTATTATTAATAGAAATTGTTACTGACTTGGTTAAAGACTTAACAGACAGAGCTACATTTAAAACTGATGGTCACAGAGAATATTAAGTAAAACAAGTGTTCCTTCAGCTGGCCTTTGAATATGGTTAATGATGTAGCAGCTCGCAGACTTGCAGCTTTCTCCAAGGACCCGTTGTCATAGTTGACAGTTCTTGTGTTGATTACAACACGTGAAGTGGAACTTCGTGAGTGTAAACATCTGTGAGGATGGTACATTTCTAGCAGATCTTACAGCTATGACATCCAGGTAGGGTTACCTGTAATGGATTTGTAAGGCTCGGATAATGAACACTGACATCTGTATTTTAATATCCATTTAAAGTAAATAGTTCTGGCATACTCGCATCATGAAATAGTCTAACATAAGTATCTTTCATCAGCTTCTATGGGACTAATATATATATATATATATATATATATATATATATGATTTGACGCTGATAGCAACATAACACCCGTTACTGTAGAACTCTCTTTGGAGCCGTTACTGAAAGCAGGTTGAACAGTTGTCAACGCCATCTATTAATTCAACCTTTCATTTGATAAAACTTTGAAATCAGACAAATCAAACGTTACATTTGTTACAGACATATTGAAATAATTGTATCAGAGAGCTTGCGCTATAGCTACATTTTCTAGCATCATTATATATATATATATATATATATATATATATGATTTGACGCTGATAGCAACATAACACCCGTTACTGTAGAACTCTCTTTGGAGCCGTTACTGAAAGCAGGTTGAACAGTTGTCAACGCCATCTATTAATTCAACCTTTCATTTGATAAAACTTTGAAATCAGACAAATCAAACGTTACATTTGTTACAGACATATTGAAATAATTGTATCAGAGAGCTTGCGCTATAGCTACATTTTCTAGCATCATTATATATATATATATATATATATATATATATATAATGTAGATGGAAACAAGGTGGGTTCCCTTCTAGACATAAAATTGCAAGAGTAATATCAAAGTTGCAAATTAGATATATATATATATATTCCGCTTTGACCTGATACTTCTAAAATATATGGGGACCAACCGAATAATAGTCGATAAGCTTTTATTAAGTTTTAATTTATGTCATTTCGGCATACATTATTTTTTTAATTATTTTTCTGGATATTTTTATTTTTATTAGTGATTATTCCCATGTTGATTGTAAATTGTTAAATTCCCAAAACCTTTTTCTCAAATCCATTTGGTTAAAAAACTCAGGGATCGGTATCTACTTTTTATTATTTATACAGTCCATCTACTAGCATCTATTCGTTGAAGACAAAAACGATATTATTTAAAAAGATGACACAATTAAAATTTAAAGAAAAATCAAGTGTTCTTGAGGGGCCCTTAAAAATATGGTTAATTGTCACTCGAATTATTTTCCCCAAACCCTAGATCGTTACATTTCTTGTGTTGAACCACGTAAGGGGAACTTGTGATGTAAATTAAAATTTTTGGTTTTAATAACTCCAAAACCCGAAGGTTTAATGCCGGATAAAAATGACACGATTTTAATGTCCAAAAGTAAAATTCTGGTATATCCCAAAATTTTAACTAACCAACATGATAACATAAGCAATTTAATATATATCTGTTTAATAGCAACAAAACCCCTTACTTAGGGTTTTTGTGGGTTCAAATTAAAAATTTAACCGCAAATTTTTAAAATTTAGAAAATTTAAATAAAACAAGGGAAACCCATTGGGTATTTGGGCCAATTTTTCAAATTCTAATAGTCATACAGAATGCATAATTTAACCTCCAACCACACATATATATATTAATTTTACCCCCTTTTTTAAAAACGCGTAGGTGGAACTTTTGTCTTCAATATTTTACTAATCCCAACCCTTAAAAATCTTTACCTGAAAATAAAATTTTGAATGTCGTTTAAAGGGCATTTTTGTTTTATTT
This sequence comes from Paralvinella palmiformis, assembly GCA_025642065.1. NCBI lineage: Eukaryota > Metazoa > Annelida > Polychaeta > Terebellida > Alvinellidae > Paralvinella > Paralvinella palmiformis. Next base: position 252,144 of record JAODUP010000528.1, on the reverse strand, counting down.
TCTTTATTTTTTTAAACTTTCTATTCCCTTTAAACCCTGGTTTTCTTTCCTGGACTATGGGCCCCCCCTGTTTGATCGAAAAATGAGGATAATATAAGTTTTGTAATTATATAATAAGTATATATTTAATGCGCAAAGTATTATATCATATAAGATAGTATGTTTGAATACAAGGAAACTTTCCCGTTACTAAAATCAATTCATGATTGTTGCACGAACTCGATTTTAATTAAATAGAAGTGAGTATTTTATAAAAATACCATTTTTCGTGTATGATAAATGGAAGGATAGTTTACACCGATAGAAAGGGTAATATTGTGGATTATTAACTCATAAAATACGTACAACGCTCGTATTGTATAGCACGTTATATAATTAATAAGTTGGAGTAGTTTATTCAGTCACAATAGACTATAGGTGCCATTCTTCATAAATGTCGTTAATGATTGTTATATCATAAATGCTTGTTAAATAGAAATAATTTACGCATAAAGTATTAAATGTCGGTTTACATGAAAACATTAACTCTCAAGTTCTATAACAAGTAATTTCCGTAGTAAATATAAATGTTTTAACATTCTAATAGGAAAGTCAGTAAAGAAAGTAATTTTTTTTAGGAGATTATCATGATGTAAAGTCTTATTTTACAGTTTTGCAGTTTGACGATAGAGCATTATATATATATATATATATATATATATATATATATTGTATATGTTATATATATATATATATATGTGTGTTATACAAGTCGAGCCCATGAAGCTGCATTGCTGTCATGTGGTAACAGGTTCACTCAGCCAGAATGAGAACCTGATAGGACGTGATGACTATGTGTCTGAGTACCTTTTGCACCTATAATGGCAACATGCATTTTATGCTCCCTTGAGAGTTGAGGTGTTTGCTGGATTGAAAAAGGTCTGAGGCAGGGATAATTAAACCGTTAAGGCGCATTAAGGCAACTATCTAGCTGGATAGATGTCACATATTATTTATTATTATGTTTTATTTACAGACCTTTGCCTGAGAGGGTAACAAAGTCTAGCAAGAGAAACAAATTATATCACAGTGGTAATATTATACCTGATATATAATAATAATAATAACAACAACAACAATAATATCCATTGGCTAGTTCATGTTTTTTATTCATGCGAGTTTACATATGGAACTTTGAGCAGACTGATACTCAATATTACCTAAGGATTATCTAGTTAATTTAAACCCAAACGCTCATCTCTTTCTCGGAAAATTATCACTGAAGAGTAAACTGGAATAAATTTTAAGTTTTAGTGTTTTAGTTAAAATCTAACTATTACATATCTTCTGGTAACACAATTGTTAAAGCCAAATAAATGCATTAACTATTCTTAAATACTCGAATGGTGTCAATATTAGCTATTAGTATTATTATTACTCTATTTTCCACAAAGTTGGTGTTTCTACTGGATTATACATTAAAACGTAAAGAAAATAATGTGCCTGAATAATTACTTATCTAATATTTCTTATTGAATGTTAATTATAAAGCAAACTTTTTGTATGTGGTATATACCACTTGCTTATAAACCAAGTTAGATATTTTGCAGCTGGTGTTAATATTGTGTGGAAAGACTGTCGAGAGATTAGGATTTTTCTGCAACATAAACATTACTTGATATTCATATCTGTTGCAGTCGAAATGACTGTGATAACAGCAAAGGTAAAAACTGGAAGCAGAGCAGATTATGATATATAGTGGATATATACTGTTATTGGTAAAGAACTGTGGTTTTTCATTAGTGATAGAATATTTTTGATCAAACAATATTCTAATGGAAAATGACAAATAATCCCAGATGTGTAATAATTCAACTTTCCATGAAAGAGAAAATTTTTATTTGAAGATCAATATCCGTTAAAAGATTTCGTTCAAAAGAAAAACGATTTATTACAGTTGAAAACCTAAATATTTTATAAACAGAAGTTCCTCAGTGTACAGAAGCGAAGGATTCTCAGAGGAATTTCTGCTATGGATATAGAATATATTGGAGACTAACTTGATAGATTGCCCTGTCTAAGGCTAAGCAAAGAAACCGACAGATAAATGAATGGGCACATTCATGGCAATGCGTATTTTATTATATGAGCACTTTAGTTGGAGGATTAACATCGACTCGCTGTAGAAAATATAGTGGCATTTAGTGTCTACATGGCCCACCTCGGGCATGCATGCACGCACGCACGCACGCACGCATGCACGAACATACAATACACTCTTCAAACTACTTTATTGTTTGTTTGAAATTAATCTTGAAACAACTGCACTGTAATATTACTTTTGTATGCCATAATTTTGGCATAATTTTGGCTTTCTCTCGTGGTCTCGTCTTCAGTCGTTATGAAAAGTGTTTTTTGTCAATAATAAGGTTCAAAATAATTCTGATGTCGAAGAACAGTTGAATTGAAATCTGATGACCGTCAACATGATCACGAATATACGGCCTTCAATACCTTTACCACATTACAATAAATAATATGTGAGGCTAAGCACAATTTGACGGTAAGCTATCTTCAGAAAGAATGTTCATTCAATTATCCCCTTGATGATTCCGTCACCTGTGACAAAATGATGTCAAATACATTAGTTATTCATCTGGCATTAATATTGTTTAGGATTAGCATTTAGAATGAGTAGTTCGAATTAGGATTTAGAATTAGCATTTAGGATTAGCACTTAGGATTAGCATTTTAATTTAGAATTGCTTTCGTATAATAATCTGTAATTAAAACACAAAATTCAAAACGTTATTTACAGTATATTATTATTTTATTTATTTTCAATTATCATTATGATAATAATAATAATAATAAGTCATAGAAATAGTATTAGTAGTATTAATGTACATAAGTAATAGTATTAGAAGAAATAGCAGTAGTTGCAATAACATTACATTAGTAGTTCTATGTCTAGTTGTAGTAGTAATAGGCAGCAATAGTAAAAGTAATTTTGACTTGTTTTTTTTCTTCTTTTTCTTCTATTGTTATTATTGTTTCACAACTATTACTGGTAGTAGTAGTAGCAATATAAATATCAGTAGTAGAATTAGCAGTAACAATGTTAGAAGCAATAACTAATAATAATAAATAAATAAGTAATACAGAGTGTTTCTTATTTTAAACATGCCCATGTAAACCCTCTTTTTAAGAAACCGTCTTTACCAGCCTTCGACATAAATAGTTGTAGCTCTACTGAAAATTCACAACGACATATCACTAAACACGGACACACGAAAGGTCACAACACTAACACTATTAGATTTATCTGCAGCTTTTGACATCATGGATTATTCTGTTCTTCTAGATCGTCTCACTCATTGGTATGGCATGTCGGGCACAGCGCCCACTTAATGTTAATAGATAGGTTTCAATCAATACAAATAAGAAGCTGTTGTTCAAAAGCAGTTCCTTTGTTTTTCGGCGTTCCCCGAGGTTGTGCTCTTGGGCGGCTGCTGTTTCCTCTGTATACCACTAAGCTCTCTTATATACTGCCACAAATTAGACCATCATTTATATGCAGATGACACCCAAGTGTACATAGCTTTATCTACAACAGATGCAGATCTGTCTTTTACACAGCTAGGTGACTGTCATTGCGATATCTCTGGATGGGTAGCAAACAACAGACGTTAGGCTCAATGCGAACAAAACATATTTCATCATTTAAAAGATAGATAGATAGATAGATAGATAGATGGACAAATAGATAGATATATTTATAAATTCACAAGTAGTACATTATACAATAGCAAATACATAGTATATCAAGCATATAATTACATGTGAATATTAGAGACCGATGTAGCGTGAGCTGTCTTCCTATCGGCCCAATAATAGCTATAATAATAACAACTATAATAATATTACGGTGTTAATAAACCGATTTTAGCATCCCCTAATATGTCCTGTGAACTTGATCCTATTCATACATTTCTGCTCAAATCTTGCCTTCACATATTAATTATTCTAATTACTAAGATAATATATTTAGCACTAAGCTTCGGGGCGTCCTTTTCTTATTTTAAACACGTCCATCTAAATCCTCCTTTTTAAGAAACCGTCTTTACTTGTATAGTATAAATAGCTACATCTCTAATGTAAATTCACAACGACATATTACTAAACATAGACACATGAAAGGTCAGTTTCATTATTTATTATTGATACGTACAGACAACGCAGCAATCTTTCTCGTTTCTTCCCTACACCCATCCTTAATCATAGCATCGGACCATCACACATTGTACGTAATCTAGGTGTTGCATTTGATGGTGAATTTATTTTCAGAAACCTTATTTCTCTGACATGTTGCTGCAGCTTCTACCATATTCATGACCTTAGCCGTATTCGTCGCTATATTTCTCTTTCAGTCACCAAAACCATTGCTAGTAGGCTTCATTACTGGAACTCTCTTCTATATATCATCCCATCTAAGGATATTCTAAAACTTTGGTGTATTCAGAACCGCTTAGCTAGTGTTGTCACACGCTCTCTTCGTTTTCTCAGTCTGTCCGACCCCTGAAATTTCTTCATTGGCTCCCTGTTCAATATCGCATTATTTTCAACCCCTGTACCATTGTCTATCAAAGTCTTTCTTCCGAAGACCCTTCATATATATTTTCATCATTTCTCTATCAGGCAATCCCAGTGAACTCCGCTCATCTGGTTTTCAACTGTTGTCTGTTCCCAGGATTAAAACTCATGCTGGGACTGGTGCGTTTTCAGGTTCTGTTTCCTCTTTGGAATTCACTCCCTGAACATGTTACGTCATCAAACAGTATAGTTTCTTTCCGTTACTATTTGAAAGCTCATCTTTTCGGACTTGCTTATCTGATCATTTGTTAGTGAATTTTGCATTGTACCTAGACTATGATTTAGTCTAACCCCTGTACTAGACATGCCACTGAGCCCGACTCATTTCGAAGATATTGGCGCTACATTATTATTATTATCATTATTATTATTATTATTACTACTAATATTAATTGCAATAATTCTGGATGTTGGAATCTTGTTCACATAAACAAGAACGTTTCGTTGTCAATACCTCGTTTTAATTCTGGTAGAATGAAGATTGACTGTTATCAACAAAATAAAGAAATGCAGAAGACTAGAATATTCCACCCTGTTTCCCCGTTATATATTTACTGGTAAACTATCTTACAAATATGTGATCAGCATTGATCAGGCTTTTCACGTGGGGAATTTACTAGAGCTTGACTTTATATTACTATTAAACAAACACCGAAATATATTAACTAAGGCCACACAAGTAACGGAATTAGGATCCACAATATCTATATTAATCAGTACGTGTATAAAATAAATACATGTTATAATATTAGGCTCATTAGCATGACACGAAAATACTGGAATTTTCAACACTCAGTCGGTCATTTCTCTGTTTTGTCCATCTATTGATCACAATAAATGGCCACCGTTCATAACTTATTAATATGGGATTGGCCAATACACATCACTTGAGCAGATATCGACGCTATATTTGCCTCTGCATCTAATAGTTTTAATAATATTGAATAATGATACCAATTTTAATGACAGTCAATAGACAGGTATTGTTGTTGTCTTAATTTGAACAATGCGAATGAACCCGTCTGTGATTATCATCAGGCTATTAACTGGCTTTCTGAGTTCAGCTAACGTAATGATATATCCCATATGACCAACTCTTATATGGCTAGCATTTAAGATCTATACTAAGAGAGGATACCTTGGTAGAGTTATCGTCTGGTGCTTCGGATCATATGATCAATATGAACACCAAAGATGACCGCCTACTCTAAGGACAGCATCTTCCACAAAAGGATCGAACATGTTCATCTATTGCTCGATAATTTCTCTGACTGGCAAGATATCATTTTCTGCTCCCCTTAGCTGGAGCTTGTAGCGTTGCCGTTGAGTACACAACTAGGAAGGTTATCAACTATATTGAGGATCCATGTATTTATTCGTTTAACCTTCATCCAATTTGAAATGAGTAGGAACAACTGCTATATCAGTCTACTCGATTACATAGCAATTCCTGTTGTTTGCAGATGGTTTCATCTCTGGGTCCTTTTCAGGTAACACTGTCAAGCTATCAGGCTGCTCTTCTCATTCCGTTTTTGGTCGTCAGAAACCTCTAGGACCATGTAGCCAATACTTTGCGTGACAAAGACCCTCTGCACTAGATCATTTGGATGCAATGTACGCAAGATTTATCTAGGAGGTGATGTATCGTTACTGATTCAAATGTATGCTGCTCTGATCTTTTACATCCCGTTGATCTTTCTTGTTTCATAAGTAATCTATCCAATGACTGACATACTATCTCTGCAAATTACAGGTTCAGATATGGCATTTGGGTAATTAAACAGACTGCCACTCCTACTGTGAGCTCCATTCTTAGTAAAGCAAGCATGGACACTGAACAGTAACTCAAAATGTACCATGCCATTTGTACTCTTATATCTGATTTAGGAATCAACACCAGAGCCGAGTTCGCTGGCATTGCAAAAGTTGTACACCTGTATATCTTAGATATGTTTAGTTCTGTGGCTTCAAGAAAAAGAGAATATTAGAATTAGAAGATATCTGAAGTTGCTTGAACTACCCATTCCACTTATCTAGGTGACAATCTTATTACTCTGTTTCCTAGTCAGCTCCTTTACGACACAGATCTAGGCGCAATGTTTCTGATAACAAAAGTGGTGAAGCTAAATCCATTGGGTCAAAGTGAGCTAATCACTCACAGCAATCTTCTGGTATGTTTCACATCATGGATAGCATTTTGCTGTATATTAAGATAAACAAGTACAGATTTTTTATTAATTTTCACCCAGAACCCCAAAACTTTCCACGAGTATTGTTTTCAGTATTTATTATTCGAAATACATTTACACCGTATATTGGTCGCATTATACTTTAAAATCAATTTCCATATACTTATTATTCCCTTATATTACTCTATTTTATCTTATTTTTCTTACTAATACGTCATGATGCCGTAACCTTTGTTGAAATATTGTTATTAGTGAATATGATTTATACATATTTATCACACACTAACTATTTGTCGATTAATATTTATACATTTACCTTTTTTTCAAATTTCTAGTGATCATTATTTATTGAGAATTGGTGTTTGAAAAAAAAAATTGCCCGTCCGATGACTTATCGTCTACTCTTGTGTAATTATATTTATCGGAAAAATTAATTAGTAATCTTGCTAGACCGAACATGTCACAAGCAGATTTAAACAATTTATTTGTTCAAATATATCACGCTACCTATAGTAATATTTATTATAATCATAAAATAAATCGTACACATGACATCAAGGCCGTCTGTTTTATCCTCTTTCTTTTGTCATCAATAGATCAAGGCGACGTCTAATGTTGAATGTTTTAGCTTCTTTATTTAATAATTTAGTAAAACACTGACATACCATCTATTAAGTAAATAAAGAAGTTATTTTTACCTGGCTTAGTTTAATTGGTTTTCAAATGTATTTCTTTCTTTCTAGTGAATACATTTCGCAGGAATATCACTCATCAGTTACCTTAGTGAGTTTATTAACAATTAAATAATTGTCTCATTAGATGGCCAACCACGATTTATTTGAAAACTGAAGTGCACTGTTGTTGGATTATCATTAATCTTGTAATCGCCTAAATGAAATTGAACAACTATGTAATATAGTGTGCAGTTGTTTTGGAATGAACCAATTTTAACACTTATAATGATATATTTTAAGGAAGGAATCTTTTGTCTAGGCGTTCACTACGGCACATAGCACGCCAACATCTTAAATTACGTTTGATTAATATAGTTTACCACAATTAATTCTTTATCAGCCTTTGATGAAAAGGTAAACAAAGTTATAAATATTTTGTGTTGTACTCGCACTTTTGGAACTTTAAACATAATTACTTTCCATTGGAAGATATTTAAATTTGCCGAAATTACACTAAAGCAAATATGTTGTTCATTGCTAAGAAATATGCTAGATAAAGAATTAGCACATTGATGATTAGTGATGGGTAGGGTGTATCAATCGAACACATACAGCTTAGTAATTTGAAAACCATTACCACTATGGTGCAATACCTAACTTTGGTATAGTTACTTTAACGTTGACACCCGTAAGGTATTTTTCTATTTATTCTAGAAAACATTCTAACTTCATACTTCTAGGTCTAGAATGGGGCGCGTGTTGGACCACAGATCACTACCACCCGTGTTCGAATCTCGGCGTGGGTATATCTGAAGGTTGTTTCATCTTTGACTTCGCTTCATTACCTTTGAAGGTCGCTCGGCCCATTTAGCCTACCTTGTGCACAAAAGTGGCCGTAAAACACCAATCATCATCATCATCTAGGTCTAGCATGATATCTTCCTGTTAAGACTTTGCTCTTATTTCCAGGGCGAGCCGTAGAGTAAACTGTTCGTGATTTAGTTTTGTAGTGTAATATTTGCTATTGGCAATTTTGTTTAAGAATTGAGGGAAGAATAGCATATTATGTTCAAATAAAACTCAATATCCTAGTAGTCAGAGGTAAGTATAGGATAAATGAATCTTATAAGCTAATCTACATCATCAACATCACAGAGACAATGTAACGCTAAAGAATTTGGATAGTCATGGCACAATACAGGAAATATGACGCTTGAAAAATATACGTTTAGCTCTTTAAATAACTGAATAAATTAGATATGAATAGCTGTTTCAAGCCGATAATTCACAAATGCTACCTTTAAATTATATTCAATTTTGCGATTGATAAAATGTATCAATTTTATCACGATATTGGAAATATATAACCTAATATTCATAAAATCTGTATTTGTGAAATGGAGGACTGATATTTAAAGTATTTTTCTACTACTGGTTAAACAGATATTATTTGAATATAATGAATACTATATTATGTACTAGAGTTTGTAGTGTAGTATTCCTGGTGGTGGAGTGATTGGATGAATCAAGTACTGATGTTCGCTAGGCCATATTAATATGCTGAAGTGCTTAATAGTTATGTCTGCATCAAATCTCTTATCCAGTAGAACTAACATTGACAGAGTGAAGAATGTCCATCTGTCTTGGCACCATTTACTAATTAAAATTTAATCTGGGGAATTAAAAATGACGTTGCAAATTGTCTTGTAGGGAAGTGGTCAAGTATGTGGGGATTACTTGGAATAAAATGGAATAATTATCACGAGAAGAGGATTTTTATCCGACCAAGGATTTTTACACATAGCTGCTTTAAATCTGCTAACAGACATGACATCTCAGTACTAAAACCTTAACAGTTGAGACAGAGACGTTTGTTGGAGTGTTGTTACGTCAGTTAACTGTAATTAGTGTTAATCTAAGAACTGTCGGCACTATCTGCACTCAAACCTATCTGGATTATGTTGCGAGATTTGTTTCTACTGGTTATGGGAATTAGCATTGGCTTCCAACATCTGCAATTAGAGAAATAAGGGAATAGGTTGATGAAAGAGCCAAGCTTTGGGTAAGCATACTGATTTAAATAGCATGTTTATATCCAAATACATGGGTATCAGTGAGATCAAAATGAGAGATAGCTTAAATCCATTATTATCTTCAGCAGACAAAACAACTGTGTTTATCTGTATTTAGTGAACTTTGTTTATTCCATATCTGTGTTGTGATAATGATGAATACATACTGCCGTCAGGTCAAGGTGATTTTATTTAAGATAGGGATTGCATTGAAGGCCAAAACAACAACAAATTAAACAGCTAAATCAAATGCAATGGACTGGTGCCCGTTTCCACATTTTTGCATTGTGGCAAAATTATTGCTTGAATGGAAATTGACCTTAGAGGGAGTAAACCCAGTTGTACACAAAGAAAAACCCAAACGGCTTTCACACAAAGTACAAGATAATGTTTATATGTGATAGCGTTGTTCTTACATGCATTTCAACAATGAATATATCAGCTGATGGGGATATTAATTTGACGGATGTTACATTTTGATGCCGAATGACCAGAAATAAGGGGTTTGTTACATCAATGGCAATGAAAGAATGTTTAATTATACATAAAGACGTTATTTGAGGGAAAATAAAGGGTAGACATAGAGAACATGTAAACGGAACATTATTCGTCGTCTTGATAGAGTGATGTAGTTCATAACTAGATGTTAATAGATTGACAATTTGAATTCGCGAAGTTATCTTTTGGCAACGCTCTGACTGGTTCAGTCATGATTATATAACTCCGGTTGGGCAATGATGAATTAATTAAATTATATATTGTGGAATTGGATTCAAATCAAGTAGCTCTTTTCCCGTTTTGATCGTTTCATGCCACCATTCAGTAGCTTGCTTGGCGACAAACCTATAACAGGCATGTGGCCAACAATCAGAATACCCAGATGTAGCCAATTCAGATATGAACACGACATTTCGACAAATCCTATATATATATATTTCGATAACCAATGAATTAGATATCGACTGTGAAATACATGAATATCTTCTTTTGTCGTAGGAATGTGTAATCTCATCTGATCAAATAGTTTATCCAGCAATTTCAGAAATAAAACACAATATATTTTTCTCCCTGATAACATCAAATATATTTGCTGTACGTTCGTTCAGTAAAGACAGTGCTAACAGTTAAATTATTTGACGTTGTCACCTTAAAACTTTATTTCCATAATAAAATCAGGACACTATAAATTTACATAAAAGCCCCGCACGATAAGCAAACTAAGGGTTCTAAATCTTTGAGGTCTGATCTTATACTGTGATATAGAGTTTCCTATTCCGGGGCGTAGATGTTAGTCTACGTAAATGATGGTCAGGAATGGTAGCTAATAACAGTTGTTTTGTGTGATAAAATAACTCCCTTACTAGAGTGTATAATATCATAAAGCGTGTTTTCTTCTTTCTGGTAACAGCAAGAATGTTATTATAATAGGGGAAGAACGTTGATATCAGATGAAACAAAATGGTCAGAAATAATATTAAATTATATTCAAACGTGAAACAGTTTTGTTTTCTTTACGGTACTTCATTACAAAAAGGAATTAAAACAAATTCCATTCTTACTGAACATAAACAATTGACTACATTAACGGGCCTGGCTATACGATCAGCAATTTGATGGGAAATACAAAGACAACTATCTAAATCATAGGAATTTATCATGATGATTAGCCATATTTTATATGTTGAATTTGTCAGAAACTCACTCACAGAAACATGACACTGAATTAGGAGGCTAGAACATTTCAATTGATATACAGAAATGTAACTCATGGGATAGAACAACTGATAGAATGTATCTCCTTGTTCATATGTTTTCTTCTCATTCGTCATTTTTATTAATATTTGTTTACCTAGTGTACCTTTGCACAAACACTGAAACCCAATATTATCTAAGAATGATCTGATTAATTTAAACCCAAACGTCTAATCCTGCCTAGGAAGATCTAGTTGAACTGTAAAGTTAAAGATCTTAGATCTTATCACCCATTTAACGTCTTTATTTATATGACTAATGCAAATAATTTGTAGTACACGTTTGTTATAAGGTATGCTTCTTGTGAGCATGCGTGTGTTTGTGTGTGTCTGTCTGTCTCTGTGTGTATATGTGTGTGTGCTTGTGTGTGTCTACACGGAGTTGTTAGCCGTCTTTTTCTGGTTGACCAAGTTAGGTATTTATGCAGCTGGGCTGAATATTTCATGAAATGACTGTCGAGGGATTAATAATTTTCAGCAACATCATATTATTTGATGTTCATACCTGGTGTAGTCGAAACAGTAGTAATGCTACTAGGCCTATACGCCATCTGCACAGCAACATATCGAGTAGAACAGGAATACGTCCCAAACTTTTGATTCCAATAGTAAGGGAAATATATAAACCTTATTGTTCGAACAGTTTTCTCAAGTGTATTATATTTTTATGAAAGAGGAAATTAGCTTACATGAGAACAATCTCTGAATTTGTCCTGTTCAAAAGTAAGGGCTATAACATAGAAAGAGCCAAATTAATTTCTAAACATATGTGCCTAACTGTATTCACGCGAAGTATTCTGCTAGGAATGTCGTCGATGTATATAGAACAGTTTGGGAATAACGTGATTGATTGCTTTGCTTGAGGCTGAATGACTGAACAGAAGGAGACGGATATATGAAAGGGCATATTCGTGGGACAACGTTTTCTAGAGCATATATAGATTTCTTCAAGGATTAACAACGACCAGATACAGAGATTAAAGTGGGTGGCGTTGTCTGAATTGTTCAGTACAGAGCACGAGACATAAAATGTACGGACACACACATACACACACACACACACTACACACAACACACAAACAAACAAACACATACACACACACACACACACACAAATATATATATATATATATAATATATATATATATATATATATATATATATATATACGTGCGAGCTCTGAAAGAGAGAGATATATCAGTAGGAGTAGTTAGGTGCACATATAAGGCATTTTGTTTCTCCCTTCCTATTAATTATGAAATCCTTAATCCCATATTCGGTGACTTTCTTCAATCCAGCCTCTCACTTTGCGGATGCAGCATTCTCCACCATCTCCACGTACTTTGATTCTGGTAGAAGTTCTTTACAAACTGCATTCAGATAGTTGGTTGTAACTGTATTACAGGCAGCATAAACACTGTATGACATTTAACATATTAGAAGATCACCAGTAACCTTTAAAACAATCATATCGTGCTTTGTGCGTAACACATTGAACATTTTTCTGAAGGAATTTCGCCGATGGTAAGCCTTAGATGTAGTGATGGCATCCATGTCCGTCAACTGCAGAAGTGACCTTACATCAGGAAGTAATTAAAGAGCACTAACTTTGAGCTTTGTCTGCACTCAGTCAAGATGTGTAGGATGACGACGAGCATTATCTAACGCAAGAATAGCTATAGGTGGTAAATCGTTTTTATTCGCAAAAGTATTACACAGTATTGCAGAAATAAAAAAATGACGGAAATCTAACCCTATCTCATCTGGATTTCATGTCACCGTTTTATCATTTATTAATTATTCCTAGCAATCTGACACTATCTTTTCAAGTCGTTGTCTGCCGCCTGCTATATTACGCTGCGTTTATTTCCGGGAACTGTGTGATGCCTCTCTGTCAATGGTTCACCTAATATTAACGGCTTGGTAATAGCCGAGGTTTACCGTGAACCTGGCAAATCGGTATATCCTTTGCAATATGTGTAACAAATGTTGATGATTGATGTTTTATGGCCACATTTGTGCACAAGGTAGGCTAAATGGGCCGCTGTAACAAATGTAGAAGGTCCAAATATAATATAATATATGTACGTCACATTCTCCAAGTGATTTTGTTTCATAAAATATTTTACAAATTATTAACAGATTGTCGGATATTAATATTTCAAAGCTTGCAATATGAAATTAGAAGATTTAACATATTTGTCTATATTGTTTTTAATTCTAGCTGTTTTCAGTATTGGTTATAGAAAAAGCGTTAAAACGTACTATTTGTATAAATAATCGTTCATGCTGTTTCCGTGCCAGGTAATAAGGACAGAGTAGATGCGTTTCTGTAGATACGACATTGATAATCAGAGGAACCGAGTATTTTCTATATTTCGCAGATTGTCTCAGATTATTACACGGCGTATGAAACAATGGGCCATCATTACTTGGTGCCATATCGCTGTGACTTTCGGTTGATTTGTAAGAAATCTGTAAGACGATTGAAGGGTCAACCCACCTTAGTTGCTTTACTCAGAATGTTTGGTCTAAACTGGTAGGTCATCATCCAAATACTATCACTCTTGGTATAAGTATTGTTAAAATAACAACGTAATTGACTTACTGCATGAATTACTGCCAGCCAAATTATGATGACCTGGATCAGGTAGATATTTACAACAATAACAGGTAAATTAGATGGTTCCAATTAGTTTGTTAAGTGTGTATATAAAATCCATTTATAAGTATCTAAAGGGCCTCATGAAGACGTTGATTTTTACTCCCAAACAGTTTAGATAAATACATTGTATTCGTGTCCGTTGGTGTTTCCAATTATTTTGTAAGTCGTTCTTCACACAACGCGAAAACAATGACGAAGGACAACATTATTATCAATGGAAGGAGACAACATCAGTGGGTAAGATGAGTTTTCCCAAATGAAATTTAACTTCCCATTAATGTATTTGACATTTATACACCGGTATGCTCTATTTGTGGTAAAATAAGCATTTAGAAATATTTAACATTATAATAAGGAACCATGTTTTTAAAATATTACTTCATTATCATGGATGCATTAGTCTTGTTTGTTTTTGTAGAAGTTAGAATTTGTTTAATCCTTTCTGCAAACAGAAGTCTTTATAGTAATCTGATAAACACTTCTTCACAAAATATGATTCGTGTCTAGACGCCTAGATGTTGCACATGCGCGATCCGTTCGTTTTGTCTGTGTGATGAGTGGTTAATAATAATTCCACTTCCACCTTTCAGAGATTTTAAGTTGTAGCACATGAACATTTGAAGAGCGTGATTTTACTGAATTATTCATGATGGATGTTGGCTCCGTCTTACATGTTAGCCTGTATGCTTGTTGTGATATAACAAACATCTAAAGAATAGCATGCCGCCTGCAATATAATACATTAAGTGTTTCTAAAAACTCAAATTCTAAAGCAAAAACAGAACTTGTCTACATTCACGAACATATCCTGTGTTGTAACTTTCCTCTGGATGACTCATTGATAAATGTTCTTTCAAACACGATGACTTGACCTTGACTTGTGTATTTAACTGGTTAGTTGGAGCTTGTAAACGGCACACGAAGAGAATATCATATTTCAAGTATATCCCAAAATAGGAATAATATTAAGAACTAACTTCGACAGAAAACCTAATATCGCGGATTAATATTAAGAAGCCAATTTTTATTGTTGTTATTTATTTTAGAACAAAATGCAAGATATGAACGTAAATATAACTAGAAATGTAGGGCTACTCATAAAACAGATAGTCCAAGTTAATTAGAGAGTAGCATACACTGTGGTTTCTTTTCTTTCTTTTAGTATCCTATAGTTTGTTCGAAAAGAATTACCTTCTTTTCTAAAAACAAATTATAGGACTCGCCGTGATAAAGTAATCTACAAATTAACCAGACTAGAAGCAGACGATAATATATTTCCCGCCATAAAGTAGATTTAGATCAGCCACCTCGACCATCTTCTCATCGTGTTACAGATGTTAGCAGTTTTATTCCATCAACCATTTATATATTGTTAATTATTCAAGGAATTTCTCGTTGCGCCATAAGCTAGGATATTTGACAGGTTTTAGCCTTCTTTAATTAAATATTAATAAATGTGTTCGTGTAATACGTTAGTTTAAGTGTTAATTGTTGACAATTGCTCACGTCGAGTATACGTTAACTGGCAACATTAATATCATTGTTATTATTATCATTATTAATTGTTATTATCCAATAGAAAAAAAAATTGTGCGCAAAAAAAATTAAGTTTCAAACAGATGTACCGCATGCCACATAAACGACGCGTGGTGGAAAGAATTTCCTAGATGGATACAGAACATGCTGGTTGAAACACGTCCACATGCATACACCCCCCACACACACATACACATACATACACACACAAAATAACACACACACACATATATATATATATATATATATATATATATATATATATATATATATATATATATGAACACAATGAATTGGCATTATGACCGATGATATTAGTTAGCATTTAGGATTAAACACAATTTTGATTCTATGTTATCTTAGAAAGAATTTTAATTCTCTATTTACTGTCTTGATGATATTTTAGTCACAATTATATTTATTGCTACATGAACCCCTCTTTATGAAAATAATAAAACCCTGTTTACGCATATTAGATTAATATCAGGTTATAGAATTAGGATTTAGAATTCGGATTTAGTTTCCAGATGTTAGATAGTAATTTAAGCTTTAATATTAGGCTTAATTTCTTTAGATGATCGTGATAATCTTACATGGTACCCACAAACTAACGTTTGATTGTATATAAAGAGATTTACAAGCTTAATTAATATTTAGTCCAAACATAAAATCTTTCCAGTAGTTCATAGTCAATATATTTGCATTTTTGGAATATACTTTTCCAATATAGTATAAACATTCTACTTGTAATGCTAATTACTACCTATTATGGGAATCTTATTTATCTTACTACTACTAATACTACTACTACTACTACTTCTACTACTACTACTATTACTATTACTATTGCTACTACACTTACTACTACTATTACTACTACTACTACTACTACTATTCCTATTACTATTGCTATTGCTACTACTCTTACTACTACTACTACTACTATTACTACTACTACTACTACTACTGCTTCTACTACTACTACTACTACTACTATTACTATTGCTACTACTACTACTCTTACTACTACTACTATTACTAATACTAATATTAATACTACATCTACTACTACTGCTACTATTACTACTACTTCTACTACTACTACTACTTCTAATAATAATAATTATAATTATAATAATAATAATTAAAATTATTATAATAATAAGGTATATTTAATTTAGCGTCTTTACTAGCAGGAACCATTCAAATGTGTTGTACAGTAATGCCCCAAATAATATCTGTAATAATCCAATAAGGGATATAACCGATAATGATTATTTATCTGTGAAAGCATCATTGAGCAGGTATATTTTCAGAACAGATTAAACATTTTCAAGAGACGACGCCTTTCTAATATCCACCGGGAACCTATTCCACAAAGTGGGGCTCCAAAATTAAATCTGGAATCACCTTATAATTTGAGCCGAGAAACATGCATCTGCCATAGTATATGACAGGATGACTTGAGTTTTGTTAACAAGTGATGACGCCGTAACTCCTGTTGTGGTACTGTTATTAGTAAATATAGTTTATGTAGATTTAGGTACCATGAAATATTTTAAAATAATGTTTATTGAATAATTATCTGATTTCATTTTCATAATAGTGATAGTTTCTTATTGAAACTTGCTTTATGAAATTTTCTTTTTAATGGGTTCGCGTCTACTATCGTGTCATCAGACTCATCAGATAAAGAAGTTGATAATGTTTTAGGTAGGAAATATTTAAAAAAATTAAAACAATTTATTTCTTTGAGCATAGCTTGCTATCCAGATATTTGTTCTATTTCCAGACTAAAATTTTTTACCATTGGGATATAATTCATCATCCTCAGTTTGTCTCCTACTACATCGTCATGATCATTATTAGATAGTTCAGATGATTCATGTTTGATTACTTTTTATGGAATTATTTACCATATTATATTTTAGCTTCTTTGTTTCATATTCGTTTTTGTTATGTATGCTGACCCACCATCTAGGGAATAAATAGACAAGTTTTATTGTGTGAGCCTGGCGAAATTGGTGTATACAATTGTATCATATTCGTTTTTTTCTTTATATGTTACGCACAAATATAGATCAATAATTTCCACAGAGACAAAAATTAAGAGTTTACCTAATTGATTAGATGGTGTAATAAGAATAATGATGACAATGATGCCTAAACATTGTAGCAGGATCATTCTTCATCTTCTAATCTTGTATTTGAAATGGCGTATAATTATATTACGATCTACATTTTAAAAAAATTAACATATTAAAATTTGTACATCTAGCTTTAAAAGAAAGAAGCTTATGGAGCAGTGTTTAGCATTTCACGGTATCAGGACGCTAACACCTTATATACAGATATACGCGGTACAAGATGGTAGTGCAGTAATAGAGAGCATGGTAAAAGTGGTACAAATCTGAGTATATTAAATATGGTTAGAAGAGAATAATCGTGAATACGTTTTATGAACACACATAGATCTGCAAGAGAATATTATATATGAAGTTTCAAGATTTTTGAGCAAAGGAGTGAAATAAATAGGATCTTCATTGACTATTGCCAGCCAATACACAATATTTGTGCATAAAATGTAATGGCTGACTGGACAAGCCTGACCGACAGGCAGCTGTTAAAAAACTGGAAAAACAGCCAAAATAAAATGAATATATTGAAAATGAAAGTGGATATGGTTCTTGGGTCAATAGCCAAACTAGAAA
The DNA here is from genome assembly GCA_025642065.1 of Paralvinella palmiformis. NCBI lineage: Eukaryota > Metazoa > Annelida > Polychaeta > Terebellida > Alvinellidae > Paralvinella > Paralvinella palmiformis. Next base: position 233,914 of record JAODUP010000528.1, on the reverse strand, counting down.
CTCGTTTCACAGATCTGGAAAATGGAGTCGAATATATTGAAAGATAATATGAGGAGCAAAAGCTAGAATTATCCTAAATAAAAAGGCCATAATGGCCATATCTGAAAACGTGTAGGAGCTGAAAAAGAAAATGGTGGAACAAAGTAACTACATTAGAAGAAATAACATTTTATTACAAAATGTACCTGAAGGAGTTGAAGATGCTGACTGTAAAGAGTTAGTTTGTTAAAGTGTTTTGGAAAAACAGTTAGACAGGTCAATAGATGTAGAAGATGCTCATATAACCCTAGGTAGACCACCCCGTGTTGGTGCCAAACCTGTAATGATAGTAGCCCGATGCCACCACAAATTTGACAGAGATAGAACAGTGAAAAAAGCCCCAGGAGCTTTAAAAACAAACAATTTCAGGGAAACAGAATATACATTTCGGATAATATTGAAGATGAAACTCGAAAAGATGACAAATCGTTGAAGATGGGATGAAGGAATTACGTGAGGGTGGAAGAATGGCCTTCATTCCACTGAGTACCCATATATGTCTCTTATACAGGGACAATGATAAACCCACTGATTCACTTAGAACAATTAATATGAATATGATCCTTAATTTGCACACCGGCCAGGACGCAGTTGAAAACAGGAATGGGTCACTGAAAATGGCAGCCTGGAATACGGACTACGACTAAGAAAGGGGGAGAAAGACATAGAGACGTACATAGCCTCACATGATATCATAGGAATTGTAGAGACATGGAGCGAAAACGCAAGCGACTTCACAAACTGGATTCAAGACACAACGATTTACACTATTGAAGGAACACGTCGTTCATGATACGGCCGATATTCTGATGTCATGGCAATGTTTGTGAAGAACTCGGTTCGAGAAGGTATTAGTAATTTGAACAAAACTTCCAACCATGATATATTTATTAAAAAAATGGATAAACAAACTTTTGATCTTGAGAGAGATATAGTATTAGTATTCCCATATCTACCACCCGATTGATCATTTGTGTATGTTAATAATAAACAAAGTGGTATAGAGTCTTACAAGAAGAACGTGTGGCAATAATAGGGAACAATGATATAGATATCCTTATTTTGGGAGATATGAATGGCCGATGTTGTAATCTCCTGGACTACGTCGAAGATGAAGATAAATGTATTCAAATTAATAATATGTCCACGAATGAAACTGATCATTTTCATGGAACGTAGAACGTAGGTCGAAAGGCAAAGTTATCAATAATTATGGTAAACAACTAGTACCGCTCTGCACCTATTTCAATGTATATATTCTGAATGGGCGTAAATGTGGTGACGAACAAGGTGAATACACATCTATAACATCAACAGGTAAATAGTTAGTTGATGATATGATTTGCTCTACAGATATTTATGATCGGATTAACACAATATTTTGTTTCTTTGGAAGATGTTACAGGGATTGACTATTTACCTGTATCTTCGAAAATGAATGTTCGAGATGTTGTCAATGTTCAGGAAAATGATAACAATTAGATATCTGGATATTGTATTATTTGGAATGCAGAACGAGTGGAAATATACAAACAACTACTGACTGATGAGTAGAGTTCGAACCAGTTTCATTATTTTGAACAATGTTGCAACACTGTTCACTTCCATTGGACGTTAAATATAATTGAAAATGTATATAGTAAACTATAGCTTTTTAGGAATCATCCAGTTGAAATAACCCCAGATTTATATTTATTAAATATAAGAGATAATGTTGTTTTTCGGTGATTACAAAATTTCGCTGTAGCGGCCATGGATTAGCAATTGAGACTGGGAGACAATTTTCAAAATGTAATACCTAAAGAGGAGAGAATTTGTTTATAATGTAGTAAATTTCAGAATAATTATGTAATAGAATGTGAATTTCATTTTCTTATGGAGTGTCCGAAATAACGATCTTTTCAGTTTTTTGGCAGACGTTTCAGGTAAGAGATATTAACTCGATGTATCTGATTTTAAAATCAAGAAATGAAACATGCATCAAAGCAGTTGGTTTATTTTTGCACTATGCTTTTATTGTACGTCGCAACATAATTGAACTGCTGTAATGTAGCTTGACATATACCAAGATGCTCAAGCCTTTGTAATCTCGGCCCTAAATTACGGAATAAATAACCCAAAATACGATTTGACATATATATTTACCAGAAATGTTTCTTTATCAGCCGTTCATGAACAAAACTAAAAACAACTCAAATATCATGAGTTGTACTTGAAAATCTGGAAGTATGCAAATAATTACGTTTCATAAAAAGATTTTTAGATTTATCCATTTTGTACTAAATAAACATATGAATTTTAGTGATAAGAAACATGCTAGATAATGCACACGGTAAACCAATGAACAGTCAATGGATAGTTATCGAACAGATATAACTTTGTAACCTGAAACACATTGCCACTATATGATGAAATAATCAACAATAGTTAATCTATTTAAGCTTAATTATTGTTTCTTGTAGAAACCATTCTAGTGTTATAATTCAAACACCCTATTATATTTTATTCACAAGTGTTCGATATTCTTCAATACGCTACCTGCCAGTATGTTGCTCTTCTACCAGGTGCTATAGGTGCAGCAAAGAATTCGTGCATTAGTTTTAAATATTTGGGGGGGGGGGCTAATCTTGTTTTATGACATGATAATATACCTTTATATATATATATATATACCATAATTTTTTTAATATAAGAACAAGTATAATATTTTCACAGGGGTGGTTATTTGTATAATCCCTAAAACTAATTCGATATTTAAGATGGGTGTATTGTTCATTTAAGAGAAGAAGAGTGCCGGTCGGTGTCAATCCTCCGAATGGAGACGCTCTAGATTGTAACCACTAAGCAACTTAGCGTCGCATCTAAGGATACAATTTTTCACATTTTATGGTTTGACATTTCATTGGCTTTATATTGAATATATATGTAGGATTTTTGAAGGCTAAAAATGTTGCTATCAAGTAAAGGAGTACATTGTATTTAGGACAGGGTCATAAAGCAGCCGGTTCTCGGATTATGGGATAATTCTTAATTCATGTCAAAATGAGTTTAGAGGAAGTAACCCAGTATTTGTCTAATACTGTAAATATAGCGTCCCTAACTTGGAGGGTTCTAATGTGCTCAATATTGTTATACAATGGGATATATAGACAAGCAGGAATCACATGGAAATTCCCATGGATTTGTGTGGTGCCTCAATTAGTAAGCATATATCTGATTCCTTGTCCAAGCATGGCATAAACCATATCCATATAATAAATACAATGATGCAATAAACTCTGGCTATTGCACAAAGTGTAGATTTCAACATTTATGTGGTGTTTTCTGATACAAATGGATAATAAAATTGAAAATGTATTTTGCTCAGAAATAACTAACGATAGTAATGGCTCTTTATCAAATCATATTTGCGCACCTTTTTATAGCAAGTCAAATTTCTGATAATTCTATTCAACTCATTCATCATACTAGTAGACGACGGCTGTTTTTCTCAATTATTATTAATTTACAAATGCCAATATTCAGTTTCTGAGCATGAAAGATGCATTACAGATAACTCAACCGGGATCTTAATGTTTTAAAATCTACTTATATATAATAAGCATAAAATTATCAATTTATCTCTGGAATAAATATGTCTGGAATAAATATCACTTTACAGGTAACCCTGATGGAATCATAGATACTAAGCTGATGATTGCAACACCTAAAGTAGTAAATAGTGTTAAAAGTATCTTGTATATCTATAATGGGCAGGTTAATGGCATATTTGGGCGCTGTTTTTATATAATTAGAAGTCATTCATTTGTATCACCAAATTGTGAGAAGTGCTAAATTAATTTAATCTACAATAATAATAATAATAATAATAATAATAATTATTATTATTATTATTATATTATTATTATTATTATATATTATATTATTAGTATTAGTAGTAGTAGTAGTGGTAGTAGTAGTTGTAGTAGTAGTGTTAGTACTTTAGTAAAACTTTACTGGTATAAGTCATTGTAGTAGTAGTTGTAGTAATAATATTAGCATCAGTATCAGTAGTAGTAGTAGTAGTAGTAGTAGTAGCAGTAGTAGTTGTGGTAATAGTGTTAGTACGTTAGTACAGCTTTACTGGTATAGGTCATTATAATAGTAGTAATAATAATAGTAGCCGCAGTATCAGTAGTAGTAGTTGTAGTAGTAGTGTTAGTACTTTAGTACAACTTTACTGGTATAGGTCATTATAGTAGTAGTGTAGTAATAATATTAGCAGCAGTAGCAGTAGTAGTAGTAATTATAGTAGTAGTATAATTAGAAGTATTCTATTATTATTAGTAGTAGTATATATACTATTATTAGTATTAGTATTAGTAGTAGTGGAAGTGGTAGTAGTAGTACTAGTAGTAGTGTTAGTACGTTAGTACAGTTTTACTGGTATAAGTCATTGTAATAGTAGTAATAATAATAGTAGCAGCAGTAGCAGTAGTAGTAGAAGTTGTAGTAGTAATATAACTAGATATAGTATTATTATTATTATTATTATTATATAATATTATTATTATTATTATAATTATTATTATTAGCGTACTTAGTAGTAGTTATATTAGTAGTAGTAATAATAATAATAGTTATTGCATTAGTAGTAATAGCAGTACCAGTATTAGTAGCAGTAGTAGTAGTAGTAGTAATTGTACATTAGTAGCGTTGTAGTAGTTTGAATGCTAATGTTATTAACAGTTTATGTATTATTGATATTATTAGTACTAATCTTGTTAGTGTATTTATTATTTGTACTTCCAGTAAATTAATAACTGTACTAATATTCATATTAGAAAATAACGTTTTTTTTTAATTTTTAATAAAAGTAGTAACAATAATATAAAATATAGCAGAAGTCTTACCATTAACATTTTCTGTAGATACAATTTTGTATTATTACAAAAATGTAACTTTATCCTGTTACCCACAAAATATTTGATTGTATATAAAGAGATACAACATTACAGGCTTAATTCATATTTAATCTAAACATAAAATCTTTCCAGTAGTGCATGGTGAGTATATTTGTATTTTTGGAATAAATTTGGCCGACATTGTAGAACATTCTACTTGTAATGCTAGTTACCACCTCTATAGGTAATCATATCTATCCTACTATTACTACTACTACTACTACTACTGGTACTACTATACCAACAACTACTACTACAGCTAATAATACACAAATAAATAAAATAATAATAATAATAATAATAATGTATATTTAATTAAGTGCCTTTACTAACAAGAATAAATCATATACATGGTATAGTGATATCCCAATTAATATTTCTGTAAAACAATAAGAATTATAAACGATAATCATTATTTACCTTGATCAGGTATGCTTTCAGACCAAATTTAACATTTTAAAGAGGTGACACCTTTCTAATATCTACCGGCAACCTATTCCACAAAGTAGGGCTCCAAAACTAAATGTGGAATCACCTTATGATTTGATCCGAGAAACATGCATCTGCCATAGTATATGACAGGATGACTCGAGTTTTGTGGTACTGTTATTAGTAAATATAGTTTATGTAGATTTATGTCACATGAAATATTTTAAAATAATGTTTATTGATTCATTATCTGATTTGATTTTCATAATAGTGATAATTATTGAAACATACTTTATGAAATGTTTCTTTTTAATGGGTTCGCGTCTACTATCGTGTCATCAGACTCATCAGATAAAGAAGTTGATATTGTTTCTGGTAGGAAATGTGATGCAAATGATTAACAATTTATTCGAGCTTGCAATCTAGCTACACTAATATTTATTTTAGTTGAAGACTCACCTTTTTACCATTATGATAGAATTCATCTTCCTCATAGTTTTTTCTCCTCCTGCATCGTCATGATCATTATTAGATATTTCAAATGCCTCTTGTTTAATTAATTATTATGGAATTATCTCCCATATTATAGTTTAGCTTCTCTGTTTCATATTCGTTTTTGTTATGTATACTGACTCACCATCTAGGGAATAACAAGATAAGTGTTATTGTGTTAGCCTGGCGTAATTGGTATATACAATTGTATTACATTCTGTTTTTCTTTATATGTTACACACGAATATCGATCATTACTTTCCTCAGAGAATAAATTGAAAGTTTAAATAATTGATTAGATAGTGTACTAAGACTGTTTTAAACAAGGAGCCTAGAGACTGCAGTTGTGTTAATCTTCGTCTTCTAATCGTGTATTTGAAATGTCATTAAATTATATTAAGATTTCCATTTTGGAGAGAAAAAGATATTAGCACTATAAATTAAAGGGGAAAATTCTTATCAACCGGTGTTCAGCACTTGACAGTTTGAGCACGCTAACATCGTATATACGGATATATTTACCAGAAATATTTCTTTTTCAGACATTGGTGACAATGTTACACTTTTTCAATTATCCTGCGTTGTTCTTGAACATCGGGAAGTTTGCAAATAAATTACGTTTCACACAAATACATTTACAATTAGTGTTAAGAAATAGGCTAGGTAATATAAGCGGTAAATCTATCACCAGTCAGTAGTCAGTGGAACCTATCGATCACATACATCTAATCCGAAATACATTGCGACTGTGTGAAGAAATAACCAAATATGGTTAATTTATTTCAGCTTAATTATTGTTTCTTGTAGAAATTATTCTAGCGTTATAATTCACACTCTAATATGATACATTCTCAGTATGTCGATGTTCTTCAGTACATCTCCTGTCAATATGTTGCTCTTTTATCGGGGATTATATGTGTAACAAACAAATACTTATTTAGTTTAGGGGGATATCTTCTTTTATGACATGACAATAGAATTATGTTAATAAGTTAGCTGTACTCTTCATTGAAGAGAAATTTGTCGGTATGAGTAAAATAGTAGAACATAACATATAATGTTATCATTATATTATCAATAGCTGGAGTTATAATAAACCTGATAACATAATGTTATTACATATACGTAATGAGTTATTAATATATATATATATATATATATATATATATATATATATATATATATATATATATATATATATATATATATAATAGTTTAAATGTGTAAGAAGGAGTGGGTGCATAACTTAAAAAGGGGCTTTTATGCGAAGTTTGATATTTATAAAGTATATTGGAACATTATATTTACGTAATGTTCTTTTGTTGTCGATGTTCCAAGTGAGGACGACCTATATTCTACCCACTAAGCAATTTATCATACTATACAGCGAAATAATGCTTCATATATATTATGGTTTAACATTTCATTTGCTTTATATTGTATATACATGTAGGATTTTCGCAAATTACACATATTACCGCCATCAAATAATTGCATTTTAGACAGGGCCAAATCTCAGATAATGACATAATTGTTATAATTATGACATAAGTGTTATTTGAAGTCAAAACGAGTTTAAAGGGATTAATCCAGTATTTATATAGGAAATATAGGCAAGCACAAAGAATACATAATCAATCGGCCATCGAGTTTGTATGGTGCTTCATTTAGTAAGTGTACACTTGATTCCTAGTCCAAGCATACCATAAGCCATATCCGTGCGATAAATACAATGACATAAACTGCATATTTCGACATTTCTGTCATGTTTGTGTCATAGAAATGCGTTATAAAAGGATAGGTGGAATTAACAGGTGATGTTGGGAAATCTCTCATGTTATATGACGTGTTTAAACGTCGCGCTCTATACCGACATTAAAGATTGCTATTGTGGAGAGCTACTTAATCATTCGTCCCATATCACTTTTATTTATATAGATATTAAACCTTCTATCAAAATTGACCACAGACAACGTTAAAAGTCCTATTGATTTAAATAACCATTTAACCTTGTTCAGTCTAAAGAACAAGGATAGAAAGTGGAAGTGCTATGCTCAGAAATAAGTAACGGTAGTTGTATTCCTATCAGTATAAAACGAAATGCATGTACCCTATTTCATAGCTATTGAAATATTTGATAATTCTATTCAACTGATTCACGATGCTAGTAGACCAAAGACGTTTTTTCTCAATGATTATTGAGTTACAAATGTCAATGTTCATTATCCGAGCATGAAAGATGCATTATATATAACCGGGTTCTTAATGTTTTAAGATTTATTTAAAATCTGCTCGTAGATAATAGCTATACAATAATCACAATATGTTATGTCTGGAATAAATATCACTTTACGGGTGACACTGATATAATGGTAGATACTAAATCGATGATTGGAACACCTAAAGTAATAAATGGTGTTAAACCTAACCTGTATATTTATAATGGATAGGTTAATGACATGTTTGGACACTTTTTTTACAGTTATAAACCATCCATATACGCTATAAATAGAACAATATATATATATATATATATATATATATATATATATATATATATATATATATATATATATATATATATATATATATGTATATATATATAGTCATCTGCAAAAGCTTAGACCAGACAAGGAAATTATGAAAATTGACAAAACCCAAATTATACAAGTTTAATTCAATTTGAAACTTGACGACATGTAAAAGTGTCAGTATCACTGCTTTTTAGAATTTAGTATGACCTCCTTTATTATTAACGACTGCTTCGATGCGACGCGGCATGCTGGATACCAGATATTCGCAGTACTCCAGGGATATTTCAGTGTCCCAAACTTCCTTTATTGCTTGCCTCAGGTTTTCGGCGGTTGGCGGTTGCTTGTTTGCCGCCTTATCCCTCATAATAGTCCGCATATTCTCGATTGGGTTTATATCTAGGCTGTTCCCAGGCCATTCCAGTAGGAATACTTTTCTTCTTCTTCGGGAAGTCATTGAGTACCTATGACCAATTATAAGGAGCTCAATATTGGATGAAGAGCATGCAGCCGTGGATTTCCATGTGCGGTTTCAGCTTCTTTTACAGCAATGTTGTGTACTTTAGTCCTTCAAAGTGGATTTAGGCTGAATTAAATACAAATTGCTGCATGGTACATTCGTCAGACAACAACAAACTTCCACTCAGCGAGAGTCCAATGGCCATGACATCTGGCTAATTCAGTCTCTTTTTCTTCATCACTGGTGTCAGGTATGGCTTTCTTGCTGGCCTGCGGGATTTCAGGTCAACGTCTTTGCCGAGACGTCTCGAAACAGAGCTGTAATCGATGGCTGTTTTTTTTTGGTGAGCGTATTACTACAAGTCCTATTGGGCGGTCTTCCGTGGACAACCAGACCTTTTACCGTCATGAAGCGTCCCTTTCCTTGTGTTCTTCTCACGTAAGGTAACTATTTGTGCCCTTCGAACCTCTGTTAAAGCAGATTATTACCCATTGTATGGATATAGAGATTACCGAAACAATACCCAACGATACCGCCAGCAGTAGACAAATAACCAACAAATTCTTCCTAGGATTACTAGGATTAGTAGATCTAAGTCTACCGCTTCATTAGAAGTTAGGAAAGAGACTACATGCAGGCAACGTACAAATGCGGAAGCACGAAAACATACCATTTGACACCACAGATCGCAGTAAATAAGACGTGCCTGTGGTTAAATGGTTCCTAAAACACACACATACACACAAGCACGTCCACACACACACACACGCACGCACACACACACGCACGCACGACACACACACACACACACACCCACAAACACACATTAATAAGCTCAGTTTTGGCTATTAATGAACATTACTAGTCCAATACATCAGCATTACCCATTTGAGGTCCACCTCCCTCATTGTTATCTTGGAATTAACCTTGAACCAGTGTGTGTAAAGGATTATGGCAAGTTTTAGTAGTAGTAGAAGTATTAGTAGTAGTAGAAGTACTAGTAGTAGTGGAAGAAATAGTAGTAGCATGAGTAGCTGGTGTAATGGCTGTCAGGTATCAGCAGCTGTAGATACACTAATTATTATTAGAAGAAAACCAAAATTACTGGATCTAAAGTCAGAAAATAGTTATTTCTTGAATATAAACAGAGACCAAAAATATTCATTATTCTTTAATGTAAACCATAAAATCTTTCTATAATTATTTGTTAATTATTTTTATTATAAAATTAAATTTTCAGCATCCAACCAGCATAAATGTATTTATAACTTAATTTTCCGATAGTAATTACTCATTTATAAGGGAACCTTATTTATCATAGTAATAGATCCTGACTATGTACCACCTGGTACTGTGATTAGTAAATATCATCTTAATATATATAGCTTAAAGGGCTTATTTCTAAGTCAATGTGCTTTGATTATTGTTAATTGTGTTCCACTTATGCTTCAATATTGGGAAGTTTTTGTTTCTAAATTAAGTTGCACTTGGGAGTTTGGAAATGTAGTCCAGTGTTAAGGTATATGACAGACAGTAAGTAAGCGCGAATATCGGTGACCTTGTTAGGTTAATCCATCCGAGGGCAGTAAATCTGGTTTTGAAGCATTGCGCACGCAAATCTGCAGGTTGTGGGTGCTAGGTGTGACCAATAGCGAGACGAATAAACCGATCAATTAATTATACTTCATCTATATTAGATATGTTCTCTCTGGGCAGCATTGGATAGCCAGCCATAAGGCAAATTTCTGTTTATACCAGAGAACGTCATGTCGTTAAAATTGATAACGTAACACGTTATTTTGCGGCATTAAAATATTCTCCAATAGATCTCCGGCCCAAATGTTGCTCTTCTAACGATGGTCGTCTGTGTAGTAAACAATTCGGGGTTTTTGTTGTTAAAAGGTACTTGTTTTATAGCACCAAGGGTTGTTACTGTTTTCCTTAAAGCTCCGTCCCTTTCTATGTCTTTCATAAAAAAATAGAAATGAAATTTTCATCTGGGAAATTATTTCACAATTCGTGTTGAAGAACTGTGTCAGTGTCATTAAAATATTTGCACATGGATATGTGTATCATTATAAAACAAATAGCTGCCTTTATAAGTATAAAAACAATGAAATTATCTTTTAAAATATGCTTAAGCTGTGGAACTATATTATTTTATGTTATGTTATGTTATGTTGTGTTGTGTTGTGTTGTGTTGTTTTGTTTTGTGTTTTTTTGTTTTTTGTGTTGTGTTTGTGTTGTGTTGGGTTGTGTTGGGTTGTGTTGGGTTGTGTTATGCTAAAGTAATATTTGATATCATAGTTCGACAAAATTAATAATTTTAAATAACACAAAGAAAAAAAAACTATGAGAAAGACAATTTTCGCGAAAGTAAAATTACTCTTAGATACTGATCAGCGTCATCTTAAGATAATTGCACACTCAAAACTTTGGTCAAGAGTAATGACAAAATATATGATATATATTAATATTAATAATCCTGACACTCGAAAAGGTATTACTTTTGGTTGAACTTCGGGATCGTTGAGAATAATTTGATTAAAATCCTTTAAATAATTTGTGTCGTTTTAAGTGATTGTTGTTGACAAAATGAGATAAAGAATGTTGACAAAAGAACACAACTACTGTTAGCGGAAAGATATGTTTTCAGTGGATAATACAAGTATTCCCCCAAGGAAATCAACTTAGAAGTAATTTTCAAAAGATTAAGCTAGAGATACCGCAGCAGCCTGCTGAAGATGAAATAGTTCCCCCACTCTCTCTCCCTCTCTCTCTCTCTATATATATAAATATTTGTATGTGTGTGTGTGTGTATGTGTGTGTGTGTGTGTATGTGTGTGTATGTATGGGGGAGAGGGGGGGGGTAGACAGGGGGAAGTTCTTGAGATCACAATTGCCACAGTACCAGTCATGTTGACAGGCATCAAAAAGATATTCTGCCGGAAGACCTATCCTGTTACTGCAGTCGCATAGGATTTCTACCCACTAAGATACACACATCATACATATCTAGCCGCGACGCAGAATGGCGACGTCTGTTATGTTTTCCAAAATATAATATAGGAGTTGGAGGAGTGGGTCTACGAAATAGTGGCAACGGTTGAGGATGTTGCAGATTTGAAGGCGATGAGAACTACAACAGTAAAAACTACCTGTTTGTAGGCAATGGCTTACGAGGTAACATAATGCTCATTTACTACAATGGCCGAAATACCGGCATGTCTCGAACGCACTGGAAAGTCGACGTGTAAGAAAAGCTCCGACAAGCCGACAAGTCTGGGTACTGGGAGGCTTGGAAATGCAGCCCAGCGTGGATCAGTTTCTCCTGAATGATAACAACACCTATAGGATTAAGGAGGCCTACCATAGATAGCAAGAAATCTGTGCTCAACTAGGCAACAGCACCCTGGCTGAGCGGGTCTTCGATATGAATCACACAGTCGGCATTTTGAAAGCGCCTAAAACCCGGAAACCAAACTCGGTTGAGAAAGCCTGTATCAAGCAAGGTAACGACTGGCTCTGATACTCGATGACCATCTCGAGGGATAATGGGCCTGGATTTACCTAGGTTCTCGAATAATAATTTACATAAAGGATCCGCCATACCTGGGTCGTGGGGTATTTCTAATATCAAGGCTGGACCCTCATGCCCCTACTCGTTTCCTCATGGAGGTTGGGCTCATGAAGAGCCTGAAGATCCGTTGGGCTATAATCGATTCACGAAGCAGGTCTAGGTGTGGCTTTCTCAGAACCGAGACCAGGGCTATAGTACCTTCGGAAGTTTACCAATTGTAGCAAGGCCGACTGCAAACGACTGCCACAAAGGCTTGTGACTGACCACGGAGAGCTTGACGTATTTGTCAGAGACACCCGTCAAAGTGGCATCTTAGTTGCGCACTTCAAATGGGCCCATAGGGCATATTATCGTGTATTATATATACAGAAACATGATGGTTACTTACCTAAGCTAGATTACTATTATAACACGAAGGATCTCTTTTCCAGCACTGCACCATGCTACAATGGCCCACTGATCCGTCATTGGCTAAGCTACCTCAACCATGGACAGTGCAGTGGCAAGACAACTAGAGCGATTGAGCTCTTCCGGGAAAGAAATCCTCTTCTCCTCACCCCAACTACGGTATGGTTTAAGAAACCTCAGACCCTTAATTTTCAGATGGAGCAGAATGAATTGACGCTTAACAATATGTGCCAGAAGTTTAACCCGCGTGTTTTCATCTGTGACGTGCAAGCTGGCTGCAACATAAGCCAGACTACTACGAAGAGATCGAGATCGACCACATGGCCAAAGAAATCGACATCAAGACTCCAAAAAAACGCATTCACCTTCAGCCTAACAAAATGCAGTGGCATGAGATGGGAAAGGCTCTCCCCACCTGTCGTATGGATGACCAGTTTGTGGAGCAATGGAGGCAAGGTGACCTAAGCCTTACCCACCGATGAACAGAAGTTGTTACTCCAAAGCCACAAAGATTACTTTCTAGATACTGCAGTGGCTGTTCTTTACCTCTCCAAGGAAAACCGAAAACATCATTTTAAGATGGCTATGCCCGATACAGACCACACCGAAAAGTTCGTTCTTAACGATGCCGTGCGGTTCAAAATTCCGGTCTCCAAGGCAACTATTCAAACCCTGGATTAGCGCCTGGGTTGTGCTCTCACCGTCCACTTGATCGCGTGCCTTATTATATAAAGCCCACAGGTAGGTCTGAATTATCGAAAAATGCTTCCAGCGGAGCAATCTCTCACTTACCTTACTGTGGCCCTGTATAATATTTGGATCAGCTGGAATGGATACTCTGCCATCCAGATGATGGTACCGAGGCAGGCAACCCACAACACATCAACTCCATAAGCCAATGCCGAGGAAGCTCGCAGCACACAGGCACGAGAACCAGACCCGCTGGATGCTAGGCAACGCTTTTGATATGAAGATCAAAGATATTGCCCATTTGGACAACATCAATGGATAGAGCAGAGGGAATGTGCCCCATTTGGCGGCAGGTGGGTGTTATAAGGCACTACAAGCTGGGATTTTTTCGAACAAAGCCGCGGGTTGGCGCGTCTATACCTTGAGTCAAGGTAATAGAACAGTTGCAAATCGTATATAGTAACGAGAAGACTTAGAGAGACTACATAGGGTCGGGCATGGGATTGCAGAGCTAATCTTCATATAAGTTCCGTTCTATGCAGTGGAATAGAGCGACCAGCATGTCTGCTCGCATGGATCTTTTACAACTGAGTTTTACTTCTGGGCGAGGTCTCAGACGTTTTGCTCCATGTGCCATCCCGAGAAGGCCAGCTCAGTAACCATGTATTTGTTCTTGGCCAGCTTCTTTGTGGCTAAGTAGTCATCAATAATATACAACGTAGGCTCATCTTAATGAGCTGATATGAGACTAGCAGGCAATCGTGGAGTCGTTCACTTTGATCTGCAAGGCAGAAGGTGGGGTCAGACTATATCCACAGCCCGCTCAAGTACGGCCTGTTGTGGCGTCAGTTCAGGGATAGTGTCGTTGTGTGTTTAAATAAGTCGCGATATTGGTCATTCAACACACAATGGCATATTTGGGTTCCTTGGGAAGGAATTTCTGAAAATCCGATCTCAGACCTCCTATGACGGGAAATCAATAGAGCCCTAAGACGAACCTCGCATCTTCAATATCTAGCTGGGTATCTATGATGACGCAGAGGTAGATGATCAAAGTTCACGTGACCTAGGTTGTTTTTAATATGTGATCGATAAAGTGAAATTGGTCATTATTGGTGGTCCTCATGTCGAGCCACACGGCAAACTTCCAATCCAGAAAAGTTCCCAGTGTCACGTCGGTCAGGCCAGGTATTTTGCTTACATAGCTATTTCAAGATTCCGGTTATTGTCAAAAGAAGTAGCGAAGAACTACCTGGCCTCATGTCACTGCGGGTAAGGGCACATCTGGCTATACAGCTGCCGGTACGTTCAGATTGTTATTCATGGTCTAGGCCTTTTCTCTGATGATCCTGCATTGCAACAAAGTTTTGGCTGTATGACCATGTCATAGAACAACAAATGTTATCGCTGGTGTACCTCGCATTGAGTTCGTCCGTTGATTCTATGACACCCGGCTTTGATTATTGAAGGTGAACGCATGATGACATCTTGCCAGTCAAATTCCGTCGATTAAACCAGTGGCTGTTTTAGACACTCGAGATGGCGGTATCCTTGACCGCACCGTTGACACCGTGAGCGCTGATAGGCAGCTTCCTGGTGTTCTTGTATCCAGTGGTGTTGGTTAATCTAATCGTGAAAATCAATCGTGCTGTCTCCCCGACTATCACGTCATCGGTGCCGAAGTTGGGGAACCTGACCAAGCTCTGCTGGTTCTGATTGATTTTGCTGGGATTGTTTGTGACGAACACAGACTTCCGCACGTCTTTGACCTCAAAGGACTCATGTAGTCTGCAGTATGGATTGTTAATCCAGCTTTATATCCTGATGGTCTCCAAGATGTTCACAAAACAAGCTTGACACATAGCCAAGCTTCAACTAAAACTGACGGAAGAGTGCCCGTGGAGACCTAGGAAACGGGAGTCACCTGGACGCACGTCCATCTGGGCCCGTTTCAACGGAATCTCCTGTGATCAGCTTTTGATGACTCTTAAAATTCAATGGCAAAAAGGGGAATCACCAACCACTGGCCGGGACCAGGACCACTCAAAATTTGTTCATCGACAGTTGCCGTTGAGGGTATCTCCAGGGACTTAATTCATTAACTCTAGTATCAAGGAGCATCTTCCCCTCATAACCATTGCAAGTCATTTTGAAGGCGTGAATTCCATCAAAGAAGAAATGTGGCTCGCCTTTTGGAGACACAGCTCAGTTTGACTGATGGGATGCATATTTTCTTCGCAGCTAATTACAACATTCCAAACGCCTAACAAAGAGATTGACTCTCAGCTCCTGCTATTAGTTCCACCAAAGACGCCATTAAGATGCAAAATCTCGAGCCCTCAGTTACATGGGCGGATGACCTGATCACGGCGGACATCACTGCGGAAATGGGGACTACTTTATATAAAGCCGACATTGGTGAGACCTCCGAAACCATATACGATCCTCCATTAAGCCTCTGTGAGCTTATAAGATTGGAAAGAACAATGCAGTCAATCCGAGGGGAATTAATCAAATATTTGGCTAGAATCTCCAAGATGGAAAAGCATATCAGAATGGAGAAGCCGAAACGTGAAGAGCTAGACAGTCTGTGGGACGTGGGAGGTGTCGATGGATTTACCAGGCACCGCCTCGCAAAGCGTTTGAGCAACCTAGAAGATGAACGAGCCAGCGACGAAAAAGGAGGCTCTCCGATCTCAAGTCACCGCATGAGAGAGACGATTATATGGATCCTTCAGAAAAACACGACACTAGCCTAACGCATTCACACACTTCTGAAAACAGAAGATTATAATTGCATCTATACTCATGGCGATCGGGATGGCAATCTGAACCCCGATGCAGGCTGAATAAGCCGGGCGGAGGGGGGGGGGGGGCGCACCCACATCATCGCTGTCTCTGACATATAATAGAGTGGGTGAGTGGGTGAATGGGTATATGTGAATTTGCTCCCGATGATCGGATTAGCTCGCTGGTGGATGCTCCTACAGCCCAGGAACAAGGTACAAAAATATAAAACCTAAATCTATTCCTTGCTTTTGAAATCACACACCTAGGGCGTATACCGCCAAAACACAGCATCCCTTAACCATGACAGAGCGTACACTTAATGTACCTGACTGCTCCTCTGACAATTGTCTAGATATCCAAGTAATGGCCGATCATACTTTCAATAACGACATACGTGACCTAATAAGATTCTACATAGCCGATTACGCGGTAGCAACATCCTCTCTTCTGAATCATTCAACATGATGCTTTCCGGAAACAGTAATTATTCTGAAACTGTTGGATTGCGCTGAGGTTATCAGCCTGTTATTATTCCCAGTGGCGTGGATGCAGCTAGATCTCTATAGGTAGAAATCCAGTCGAATGGTACCCAGCCCCGGATCTGATTAGCGGGGAACTGTGGGCTTCTTTTTATGAGAAACAAGCAATATGTACTATACTGAAGTAGCACTAATTTCTGCATTATCTCCGGTGTATAGTTGTACTGATTCTACAAAAATACTACGATAATACTACAATGAAGCAAACCCCAAAGATTGACTGAATCAATGTCACCATCCTTGATTACGTCAATGCTGACAATATGGCAGAGACGTCGTCTGATCCTGTGATTGTCGACACGACAACAATGGCCGACGTAGTGCCGACTTGTGGAAATCTCTCGACTGAAAAATAAATAAATGGAGGATGAGTCATGATAAAAGGACGTCATTGTACAAAATGTACCGCCGTGTGGTCGGCACACTAGACGCCGTGGACAATACACTCCTTACCGCCGACATGGAAATGGTGATTGGGCTCGTTGGCCTCCTGTCCACCATCTTCCCGGCCCGTCGTGCTGGGCCTCGACATAGACGCTCTGGTCTATAGGACTTTCGGTACCCGATTGGGTATCGCCTATCAGATGAATTATGGGAGAAACATCGGTTGATGGTCGTGTATAAGGATGATTTGTTAGCAACAAATGTTCAACACTTCACAGTCGAGACAATGTTCGTATCTGAAGATTTGGAAACGTAATTTGCCAAAATGTTACTTTGGAGTATTAATGTTGATAGAGTCGATGTTGATGTTGATATAGTCATCAGCTTTCCCGTCAACTCTTAATTAATCTAATTGTTTCAACCATTACCTAGAAAAGAGATTTATTAATAAGACGTCTAAAAGGAACGATAAGTAACGTGAATAGCAGACGAGAACGAGGCTATAGCGTCTAAAGATCAGTGCAATAAATTTGCCTGGTGACTTTTAAGACAAACATAAGACGTGATGTGTCGCAGATCTTCATAGTTAAAGCAATATTTACCTTCTAGCCACCCAGCACCGAGTAATCGTGAACGATGGAGATCATTTGAACACATGTTATATTAAGATTACGGTCTGATGAAACATTACATAGAATATCCGTTTGATCTTCCCTATACATAATTAATTAATTAGATATATCGTATAATACGTCTTAAAACTGATGCATGGAATGACATATGATGGAAGTATCAACAAAATGAGAAATGACAATATTTCTAAGTAACGTAAAAAATTAAACCCAAAATAAATATATCTATTTCATTCAACCTTATCTATTAAATTCTGAAACTGCGCATCTTATATTGAGTATCGAATACAAAATAGCACTGCAGCAGAATAACACCATTTTGTTTGCATTACATTACAGGACTGTTAATGTGTCAAATAAAGTTCACATTTTGAAGTCCACGACAATTAGTGTAAGCGTTTATGTTTTTATATGACCATCTAATATGAACACTTCCAGTGGATACAATTTCCAACAACCAGGAACCATCTTTGACATAATATTTTTAATATTTATTATGCCTGTCTCAGAAACAAACAACTAATCCAAGATGTCACACATTAGGACAGTTCCGTCATTAACACCTTTTATTTATCACGATATATTTTATTGTACTATGTTATTTATCACGGACATTATATTAATTACGTATTAGAATCGGTAGAAAACTAAAATAATGATAAATATATTTTGAAAAAAGCCACATCTTATTTCCAGTGGAGTAGCAGTATTGTATTGTTTATTCCGTAATTTAGGGAGGGTCTAAACCCATATTACAAAGGCTTAATTATCTTTGTACACGTAAAGATACACTACAGCAGTTCAATCATGTTGCGACGTAAAATAAAAGCATAGTGCAAAAATAAACCAACTGCATGTTTCATTACTTGATTTTAAGTAGCAGTATTAGTCTTAAAATGGCAATACTATATCTGGTCATATTATAAATCTAGAGGTTACTTCACTCAACAAGTGTCTAGACTTATTATCTTTAATGATAAACTTGATGAAGGATCATAACCATAATACTTGATATGACTACAAAAATTGAATGAAGACTCTCATAAATGAATATATTTATATATATATATATATATATATATATATATATATATATATATATAAAATGTTTCTGTCTTTTTGTTACGTGTTGATGAAGTTGTGAGGCTAAGCTTAATGATTAAATATACCCAAATTTACACTAGTTCTAAAAGCTACTTAAAGGTGGGAGTTTCAAAAAATCATGGTTGTGCTTTACAAAGACTTCAATATTATAAAGTCCTATGTTGAAAAGTAATGTTGAACTGTTATTGACATTTTGTTTAAATAAACAATTAATTTAGTAATAATTACTGCTATCAGTGTAAATACATATTTCGCATTGTAATATTTTATTACTATTTTGACGAATCTAATAATTTCCAGTAAGCCAGAAGTAGTCTAATCCAAATAGAAACATTAAGTTAACAACTAGGTTTTGTTCATTGGAATTAAACTAAGTTGTGTGAGCATATAGCACGTACTACATAGCTATTGTATATCTCGGACATTTAGAAAGTAAAGCGTTTGGAGTATTGTACCAGCGTCGACCACAAACAAACAACATTCACTTGTTATAATAAAAATATGTATTATGCATGAAATTATAATGAAATTATAAAATATAACATATTTAGACTGTGTCTTTGTTAAGTTAAACTAATTGAATGTATTTGAATTTAAAGAGCTGTATATACATACATGTAAATTGTATAACAAACATTATAATGGATTTTATTAGTGAGGGTACTTTTAAAATCCACATAATATGATAATTACATACTTAGTAATAGAATAGAATATTTATTTAGAACAAAAATTGCACATTTGATGGATTAATACTCAATTTTCCGGCTGATAAGGAAAATATTATAGTTCAAATGTATTTTTGCTATATTTATATGCTGGCGGTAGAGCAATTATTGCTGAAAACGCAAACATTGTTGTCGAATAATTGGAGGGTTGAACAGGTAAAATAGTCCAATTAGCTGGTTAATATATGTCTAGATACCCACTGAAATGATGGATGAATGGATGCTGCCAAATGACACATTGACACCAAAAAGGGCATTAAGTGTTCATGCTCTGCAAGGAATGCTCTCGTCACTTGAAGGCAAACGGCCGCAAATGATCATGTTAACTAAATTAATCACTAAGCTGATACGTTAATCTCACGAAAAGCACGCAATATACTTTGGAAACGAGTTCCGTGGATACTGAGGGGAATGAATTAGTTTTAGGCACTCGTCATACCGCGACAACGACGGTTATAAATATTTAGACTTTAGTGAGTTAGCCCAATTTTTAGCTGATAAATATACTTTACGGTATTAGTAGTGTCTCCAGTTTTAATTCTTGGGAATGTCTGAATTCCAGTCTCCACATTAACAAAAGGCATCCTGCTTAACCTGAGACCGTATTATCAATAACGTTACTTGGCATTTGATACTCAAAATGATTACGGCAACTAAAGCACACATTGTTTATGCCATATGTATGACTATCATAAAACCGAATTAATATTATGTGGCATCAACCATGTTGATGTGTTCGCTTGTTTTAACTCAGTAATCTACTTAGTGCACTTATTGTTTATCACGAAAGCAAGTCTCATTCTGCCACCGACAGATAATAGTTATTAGTTTAATTGTATTTAAAAAATTACATCCCACGAGAGCAAAGCTCATGTACTACTGTATCTGTAACATTTATACACAAGAAGTAATTATCAGAATTATCTTTTGTATTTGATTATATTAAATGATCAATACATTTCTATAATTACCAGACATATGATAGCTATTATATTATGTTATGTATGGTTGAGAACATTTACAAATATAAATATGAATGAAGAACGTGTGTGTGTGTGTGTGTGTGTGTGTGTGTGTGTGTGTGTGTGTGTGTGTGTGTGTCGTGCGTGTGTGTTTGTGTGTGTGTTACAGGTAATCTGTATAATATATATATATATATATATATATATATATATATATATATATATATATATATATATATATATATACCTGAAAATTATTATATCTCAATTAGCAATATACATATTACCTGAAACCTTCACGTAATATACATATTACCAGATTATACAGATTAACTGTAAATATATAAGCTAAAATCTAAAATAAATATATCAGCCTCCATACGTGTAGGAAACGCAGCTCACCGAAAATAATATTTGAATACTTGACACACATCACCACATCACATACTACATTTTGGAGCTCGTTGGAAATACCATTATTTTCCAAGGCATCCAAAGTGATGTCATCACTTTAGCTAAATACTTTTATTAAGGTTTAAACAAATCTTTGTCCTGAACTCGGAATGAAAGAGAAATACTTCCTTCGGTTAAACTAATTGTTCTAATTACGTTAGTGCACAGATAAATATATGTCATTCACGTTTCTTCGGTAACTATGGCTCTTCGTGGAGAGAAAGAAAGGTCGTAACGATATATAACTGAGAGAAACACAAGAAATCCCTAAAGAAATTAAGATACTAATTGATCTTCACTTCAGTCAATGTTGAACTTAAATATTGTATAGAAGACTATAATAGTTTCAGAAAGCCCCTGTAACTACTGTATGCATTATATATGAAACTAATGAAAGAACCAGTTAGTTGTTGTAACAAGGGTATCGTGTAACTTCTTAAAAGATATGAGTAATCTATTTATACGTGAAGCATATGTCGAATGTTAACTTAATTTTGATATGTGTGCACGTGATAGGTTACAAGAAGTGTATGACAAGGGTTTTAATCATTTATCGTAAATAATATCGCATGTCTTGGGTACAACTGTACTTGCGAAAAACGATTGTTATTAGGTAAAACCTAATTAGCCAAACTCACTGAACGTAATATAAATGCTCGGCTTTAGAGATAATTATTTTCGAAACAACGCTCCTATGTTGAATTGATGGGGTTTTATCTGATATTATATCTGATAATATCAGGTTTTAAGCTAAATGACTCACAGTGTATATGACTGGATCCCGACCATCAATCAAATCTATAATCTTTGAAGTCTGGAATGTTGCATGGGTAATATTTTTCCGTGAGTGGCTTATAATAAATTTAATCATACTGTATCAAATGTCTCAATATATTGAAATTGTCTTAGTGTCCTGAGGAGAGTCATTGGAGATAATGTGTAGCTTTGACTGGTGATAATTACCTGTCTGGTCGCGTACACAATTGACTCGTAGTTCACAATGCTCGTGATGAAGCCATAAACTGGCATCCTGCTGCTGGCTAATCTTACCGGATGTAATTAATGGCTATACAGATGTTGGAGTGGGCATTCCTGCCAGCTTAAAACATGTATAATTATAACACCCATAGATTGGGTTTTTTTCTCAAACAACGTAGGAAAAATAGGTTATGGCATGCACATTCTACATGGATAGCAGATACATATTTGGTTAACTTTGGTGTAGCTGACTATCATTGAGTATTATGATAAAAACATTCTAATATGTTGACATATGAATGTCAGATAAGGCATTGCCGCAGATAATTATGAATCACATATACATTCTATGGATGATACATTACGGACTTAAAGCAGACTACTGTCTTTTCGTGATGAGGCATGTGAATGTCTCACTAGTCGCTCTTCTGGCGTTGCCTGAGAGTAACTTCCCTGGCCCATATAAACATAATCATAATACTAATACTAATAATTATAAATATAATGATAATACAAGTATGTTATATAGTCATAAACAACTAGAGTTGTTCTAAGGCTCTTTACACTGAAAACAGTATTAAAGTTTGTTCTAGCTGACATACGGTAGACACATTTTATACCTAAATGCGCAGCTTCATAGATTTTATAAATAGAATAATCGATATAGGTGGGCTTTAAAAACATAACAAAATAATACTTGACTCGCTACAAATTTAATATGATCAGACAACTTAAATGATTCCACAAACATATGATTCCAAAGCATAGGACTAGATGTTCGGAAAGATTTATCTCCTTGCATTTTTGAGTGGATTTAATTTTGTGCACCACCAAAGGTTTAAACTCCTCACACGCAGCAGTCTCACAGGTAGATACATTTAGATTGCTCAGATACAGATATCCTGTTCTATTCAGTACTTTGTATGGATGAAATAGGATCTGTTTAGTGATCGAAACTGCAGCTGGAACAAAACTAGTATTATGTGTTTCGTTTTGCTGATGAGTGTTGCCAGACTTCTGGGTGAATCTAAGTATCATTGTGATGAAGCCGGAAAGGATAGAGCTCATTATCTTTTTAAAAAAAACACCAAGTGGGAACAATTGAGGTAAACTAACCTCTGATGGGCAACAAAACGGTATTCATATTACAATCAGTGAAAAACGTTGGAGTATACTTTGATAATTATCTTACTATGAAGAGGCAAGTAATTGCAATATCAAAATCCTGTTATTATCGAATTCATAATATTGTAATATCAGTCGTTATATCAAAAAGCTCACTTGCACAATACTGCCTAATGACTTCATAACATCACAGGTAGATTGCTTCAATGTCCTTCTATAGTGGCTATCAAGCCCCCTGATTACACCTCTGCAAAGAGTACATAATTAAACTGCCGGACTGGTCACCCATCCTCGTACACGAGACCATATAGCAGCGGTCTTGAACTCCCTGCATTGCTTTCCAGTCATATACAGGCACCAGTCAAAGATCCTGGTGCATACATGCCATGTACTTCACCGGACTGTCCCTCAATACAGAAATATGTTGTGTTGTCGCGTATCAGCCAACAAGATCGCTGAGATCTTAGTCTTAATCACCGTTAATTAACAACAAAAAAAAGGATTTTCATGAGACTACTTCTCAGTACTTGAAGGGAATGTTTGCGTATCAGCAAACTAGGTTGCTCAGGTCTGAAAGATGCTTCGAATTACTACAAATAGGTGGTATGACATAGAATGAGAGGTATTTAAGAAAGCTGCAGCAACCCTGTAGAACAATCTTCCACTAACCATCGGGAAAGCGAAGGTTTTGATACCTTCAAAAAGAAGGCGAACAAATTCCATTTTATTTCAGCTTATGCCATCAGAGGACGTATATATAGAGACGGTCAACTCCCCTGACACACGGTAACACAAGCCTCCTACGCACGTTGTCGAACAACCCCTAACGCCGCGTCATTGTAAACAAACGCCAAGAAACATGACAAAGTCGGTGGACAAGTGGCTATGGCACAGTATGTTCGCTGGTTAACTGTAACAACTACACGGGAACAGCAACGGGAATATCGTCGTTCTCATTCCCAAAACTAGAAGACAGGAAATAAAAATATAACATTCATACCAGCATATGCCAAGCACATCTACTAGTGGGTGAAAATATGATTTCCTACACACACTAGGGTTAGAGAGGTTTGGCACCTTGGTTGGGCACCCGAGTTGTTTTTGATAATTATCTCGAAGTACTATTGTTGTGGATAGCAATGAGCAAACTTGCATTTCTAGGGATTACCTAACTGGAGATTGCGAACGTTGGCCTAATAGACATTTATTAGCAATGTCTGGCCATGTTGCCAATGGTAAAGTATTGACTTTTGCTGCATATTCGTTTCTATTGGGGGTATGGGCCAAACTCCATAATATTTAAGTGCTCTGTTAGGCCACCCCGAGAAATTAGTTTTTACAATATTTTGTACAAGGTCCAAATATACGCAAAATATTTAGTTCTAAGTCAATATTATCAGAGCATAGTCCCACGCACCATATTTGTGTGTGTAGGGTGGTGGTGGTGGTGGTGGGGAACTTAACATATCTGTGATAATATGACATATATCGGTGACAAAGGCATTTGATAATGCTGTTATTAGCAACTGTATGCTATTATAATATATTTGAGTCAACCATAGCGTAACTGAGTGATCATATCAGATGTGTTTAAATAATTGTATTCCTATTTTACATATGCGCTGCTTGGATCTAAAATATTAGGAGAGCAGACTTACTCAACTGATATGAAGCACTTTAAAGTGTGTACCGTTCATTTTGAGAATACGCAATTCAAGAATCTAAAAGAAAGGTATCTACATGCCTTTTGCTAATAACAACAGACGGCTAACCTTCACAGATAGTGAGAGGCGCATAACATAAACGACGTAATTGTTTACATGATTTATGCTTTTTATGCTTTATATTTAATCTTATCTGCAATGAGAATAATAAATTAGTAAGTCATGAAACACTTGCCATAGTATTGGAAGAATATTGACAGTAAAAAGTTCAATCTCTGCTACCCAAACACTAATAAATGTGGTAAACCCTCTACATAAAGTACCATCGAAAAGACGACCACCAACACAGAGAATTGCACACGCCCCTAAGAGACAGAAAGTCGCCACCGTACAGCGTTGTGGTGCTACAGACAATCCCGGTATGTTCGAGAAAACATTCATATTCACAATATCGTCGTTCGAACACTTTTATTATTTTGTTAGTTATGATGAACCAAAAAATATTCTTTCATTTAAAGCCAACAATAAATGGTGAAAAACGAGTATTACGTGTTTGACGCTCCCCCTTCATTTTGTGTTTTTGTATCGAAATAATAATATTACTACTTATAAACAAAGTGTTTAATATGTTTGTAACTTTACGTCATATGTATGTTTATATGCATAGTTTGAGAATTAGAAGGGGCCTTTCTATTCACATTGTAGAACACCGGGAAGTGGTGGGCGTCAACCACAGGATATATTTCAGACTGCATGTGACCCGAACAATATTGTTTATAAAAATGAAATATGAAAAGTTCCATACCTTTTTATTATAGTTACTGAGTAATGGGATAATTTTCTTTTTTCTTCTCTAATCTAGCTCATCTACCTCAGGGAACAGTAATAGGCTGCCAAAATATGTGAGACAATCCATATACCAAATGTATTACATGTACAAAATATATATGATATGTTTTAATAAATGCTACAATAGAAGAAAAAAATGCTTCTATTGTTGTTTGGGTGGAAGAGTATGTGAATGTACTGTTGTATAATTTTAACAGATGCTCACACAGACACAAATGATTGTATATCATCCAGACTGGCTGTGTTTCATGTTTGGTGCCTAGAAACGAGTGAGTGTGAGTGTTGTGCATAATTACTTTATCAAATGATCGAGAGTATGTATAAACGAAATATTATATATTAAGTCAACTGGAAATAAAGGTGTGTGGCTATATTGAAACCAAACTGGGAATTGTAGACAATGTGTGGCACGAATTTCCCACGGGGGTGTAATATCACGTGCCCTCCATTGAAATCCTGTATTCGCCTCTGAGAAAACCTGACTGGCAGATTAATACGAGACTATATCAGGATGTTTAGCGAACGTTACATTCTAAATATTGTCGCTAGGGTTGCTAACGTGTCTGCCTCAATTAGTTTTCGCCTATATTAACTATATTAATATTGGCTTACATACATAGGCATTGGTACATACATAGGCATTGGTATTTTAAATCTATAGGTGCTTGAAAATATGGCAATAACAACAAAATAATGAATTTCCGTACCATGTTGATTAAAATTGCATTTGTGTTTTTGTTGTGAACACCCCACCCTCTGACTGTAAATAGCCTGTTAAACAGCCACCGCTTGGCGCGCTACAATCGCCAGCTGTTACTCAATCAACGTCCGAGTTGACCTTCTATATATACACGTTCTCTGATGCCATCTAAAGCTGGATATGTTTAACAAATGCATTTATTATATCATCTATCTTGTCATGGTTCTTACACCAATCTTCTTACATGTTTTAAAGGACGCTATACAAATGTTGTATATTATTATTATTATTATATAGTCTTACATTAAGATTCATCGTCCCAATTAGCCTATCATGTGAACAAAAGTGGCCGTAAAACATCAATCATCATCATTATCATCCATTGAAAATCACCTATCAGACAATATAAAAAACGACAATTGATATATTTAGATATAGTTATTTTAATGTTTATCCAATTAATTATTATACGTTATCAAGAAATGTTAGTTTTTTATGTTATAAAGTAACTCGTGTGATATAAATATGGGGCTATCGTAATAGGTAGACTTAATCGATAACTTGCTCTGAAGTAATCGGAACCATACTGGTCATTTTCTGATGCATTATAATGGATTGTATTGTTGAAGTAATCGATATTCGCGATTACTTTTGTGATTACAAATGTTGATCGATTATTTGCAATATTTACTTTTGCCTTATCATCAATATCAAAGTAACTATTTCTATCAGCATATGGATGTTTTGTTATAGTTTGATCGTTGTATATAACATGACTACTCTCCGGGTACTGACAATGAGCATAGTGCACACATTTTCTGATGTATAATTAATTAGCCCCATGGCAGAAAGTTGAAGGTAATTCGTTTAAACATGAAATGTATACGCTCAAAAACGTTTACGTTATGTATAATATGTAATGACATATTCAGGTCAGCAAAGTGACTTGTTTTTATAATCATTTTGGAAAGGGATACTGACCATCATGGAATTGCCTTTATATGGTAATTATCGTATTTTCTTAAATGAATTTATGTTACTATGGTAACACCAAACACGCTGCATGATAAACCATATACCGTCTAGTTCATATTGTGGTATTTGAAGCTAGACGAATTATTAGTCTAATTAACATAAATGAACTAGATATAATGTAACGTAATATAAACAAATAACATTAAATAAGATTAATGGCTGTTTTAAGTTTTTGATTGCTGTATTACTATCGTTATTATTTTTACTTTTTACGATTGTTAATAATATTACTCTACTACTACTACTACTACTACTACTGATACTAATACTACTGCCACTACTGCTACTTCTGCTACTACTACTAGACGTGAGTGCTGAATACCGACTTCGAAATAAGAAGACAAATTACAACGTTCACTGCTAGGAAAGCCTTGGCGTCATACCTTTAATTTGGAAGCTTCCTATGTTTCTACCTTGTGCTTTGATTGGAAAAGAAATGTTACCTACAGTTGGAAAATAGTTCTTCTTGAGTCAAAAAGATGACATTTGTGTTCGGTGGTCTATTCTTCTCTAATGGTCGTATTCCATGCAGTGAGATAACAATAGATCGTACATAAAGTGAAAGAGGTGTGTTGAAGAAAGAACGAGACTCTATCACAGGCAAGAATGGGAAATCCTCAAGGAAATCAGTTTTGACATTAAGCTGTGATCTAGTCAAGGTTGGGCTTATGGACACAATTCTGGAAAGGCTTAAGTGATCTTTATTGTCTTCGTAACTGCAACACTGCCTTTTAACTTTCTGTTGGGCTTGATTAAAAACGTACCTGCCGACCATAACCTAAGATTAATGGAACATCAATTGTTATGCCTCACATTTTATTTCGAATGTATAATTCGACTGTGTGTCTGTGTACGTATGCATTTGCCTGATTGTGTGCATATATAATATATATATATATATATATATATATATATATATATATATATATATATATATATATATATATATATATATATATATATATCATGCACACATCACGTAAATCATACGCTCACAGACATAATATAGCGACAAAGGCGCAGAACATCAACAACATTAAATCTAAATAAAATATACATACAACAATCTAAATATAAACTTTCTGCACCTCCATATATCGATACATAGGTACCTATACCTATGCATGTGTCTGTGCTACTCATCAGCCTGTGGGAACCAGCTATTTCGCTTTTCGCACGCGACAAATATGTCACGCCCACAGTAAAAGCGGCTACATGCAGGCTACGTACAAAAAACGGAAGCACGTAAAAAAACACCATTTGATACCAAAGCTCGCAGTAAACAACACGTGCATATGGTTCAATGGCGACTTACTACATACATATAATAACTATTTTAACACCACACTTTACATTCAAGAGTAAATTTCTGTAGTCTAAAAGAAACCTGTATATAAAGAACATTTCGACACCTCAGATGCTGACCTCAGCTTTATTCTAGGTTCGAATAACTAAACAAATCCTACATATATGAACCATACTGATAGACTCCGAGTGGTCTGGTGTCGAAGTTGTTCTCTGACCTGAGTGAAAAGTTAGGCCTTTTATAAGCCGTCGGCATGTTAAACATTACAGTTTGTTGACCACGTGAGACACTCTACACCAACTCGATTTGGAAGCAGCAGTGAAGTAATTTAGCTTTATGCATTCGGACTGATAAACTTACATTGTACGTAACACTCTCATAAATGAAACACTAATTTGTCCAATATTAAATTGATTATTTGATAGATAAATACGTTCAGACATAGTAAACACTTATATTTTTCATAACCTAACCGTAAGTATTAGTCAGTATCCAATGAATTCCACACTAATTTAGCGTCCATTATAAAGATAAAATACATAGTAAATGATTACTTAACATTAACAGAATATCTATAAATTCATATTTTATTTATATATATTGATTATAATTAATGCAAATTACTAACATCTACCTATTACGTTATACTGAAATTTAAATAAAGCTAGTTAATACCTAATCCCAAACATAGTATATATTGTTTTTATATCATTTAAAAGGGTATGTTCTAAAACAATGTGCAACATATCTAATTATAAATGCACTAGATTATTAAGCATAGGTATCATAAGTTTCATTATCAACGATAATACTCTGTAGTTCATGCATCAGCATTTTACTTGTTGTGTCAATATCTAAGTTTTAACATTGACCTAAAGCATACAGCTACTAGTGCTAGTTTGACATGACCAAAAACCTGACATTCCGTATTGTAAAAGAGCGTGAAAGCTGCTAATTCGAAATAAAGACTAAGTCGCGTCAGACGATGATCGCATTCTAATTTCGTGTGTGCAGAGAATCTGTATTGCTCCTGTCCTATTATATGCCATCAAATATGTAAATATTGTTTTTGCAAGTCCGTAGATCTAGTCTAGTTGGGATCAAACGCCAGAGACGCGCCGGGGGTTGTCGAATAGGTTAAATATAATAATTTCCCGCCAAATCCGGAATTTTAAATGTGTTCCTTTTACTTACCCATTAAACGTTATTCCTTTTGTATTGCTTCCACGCCCACTACTTATGTAACCAATGACACAACAGTAATTCACCATGCTTATAAACCTTAGTTTAGCAGTCTGCGTTCCTTTTTGCCCCGACCGGAAGTTGGGACCTGTTTGCCATAAAATTGGCGACCATGTTCGGTCTAGTTTTCTTTAAAGTCATTGGTCTTAGATAATGCTGTCTGGCCACGATCAATTAGTGAATACAAAGACAATTTCAGTCGTTCATAATGCTGCAAGATGATGACAGTTAAAAATAATGTTGTAAAATAGTTGA
The DNA here is from genome assembly GCA_025642065.1 of Paralvinella palmiformis. Taxonomy (NCBI): domain Eukaryota; kingdom Metazoa; phylum Annelida; class Polychaeta; order Terebellida; family Alvinellidae; genus Paralvinella; species Paralvinella palmiformis. The sequence goes on along the minus strand of JAODUP010000528.1, from coordinate 203,596 downwards.
ATATTTTGATATCTGATAATGAACAAGTGGGTTAGAAATTGGTTCATGGCAGGATAAGAAAAGGAAAGACAGATTCAGTCATATTCAAGGTATCAAGTATTAAATAATTTGTTCTATAATTCACACTTAAGTGAAAAATTCATCATCATCTGACCGAAATGGCTGTTGCCCCGATAATTAACCTGTCACAGACATTATGCCTCGCGTAATTGGGCGGAGATGAGATGGTATTCGATCTAATGCTCACACGTGGTATTCCTGGAAAACGGCAAATATTGTCTGTTTGTGTATCACCATAATTGTGATGGTGATATTCAGTCATTTTAAACAAGATGATGCCCTTATATATCCTGTAACATCACTTAACTGATGAACTGAAAGAAACGAAGCTGTTATAACTTAATTATTATATATTATTTAAATCCTTTGATAGCTGTCTGTTAAATATATAATAGTAATTATATATAAATTCTTCACTTTGATTGCAAATAGTCAAACGATTGCCTCCATTAGAATATCTTTCCACAAATACTAGACAATGATCCATGACTATAATTTCTATAATCTGTAATATATGCATAAAATTAATGAAGATTGTAATACAAAATTTAGTGGATTTAATAAAATATTTAATTTACAACAATATTAAAACTATTATGTTATGAATTAATTAACAGGCAAAATATATATTAACTGTGATTAACATGGTCATTCACTTTTATAAGCCTAATTTAATTTCATACACAGACAATACACCAGTATTTGCTCTAAAAACAAGGATTACTATCGAGTATTTTTGAAGCTAAGCATTGGAAGTTAGAAACGTATCCCACTTGCTGGTTAATATACGAATAGGGTTTAACTGATCTGAATATCATCGTCAGTAGTTGGCTGAATACGTCAAACAATATGACTTTCTAACTAAATTATTCACTAAATACATATGCTAAACACGCCCAAAAGACATAAAGCACCATAACAATGACTACCGTAGACCTTGAAGTGTATGAGATTATCTAGGGATAGCGCTGGTTTTAAATATTTAGTCTTTCGTGAGTTAGACCAATTAAAGCTGACTAATAAAATCTACGGTACCTAATTTCACCCTGGTTAACATGAGATAGCAATATCTGTAATGTGGCTTTGTATTCCATAGTCAAGATGATTAACGCAACTGCGAAACCATGGAAACGTTGTTGTTACTCTTTTGATATTGTACAGAACATAGAGTGTTATCTTAAATGTTTAAATACTAATTAGAAGCGAATAACTTAAATTTCATTTTTTTATTTTTTTTATCCGGTAGAGAATAAAGCAATTGAAATCGATCTACGTTTTCTTTACTAAAATATTCAGAACATTTATTTAATAATAATAATAATAATAATAATAATAATAATAATAATACTATTATTAATATTATTATTATTATTATTATTACTTTATGCTTGTGCTATGCTTACATGGTCGCTTCTCAAAGTTTTCTGCCTCCCGTAAGACAGTCATGTTGTACTGTTCTCGCTTAATATTTAAAATTTGGTTCAGATATCAACAACGTTATTTCGCAAACTAACAGTGAGCCGGCGTGAACTTCGTTTAATATCAACTAAGTTGTTAATACATCGTAATCCAACGTAGATCTAAATCTATTTCAGTTAATGCGCGCATATTAATTTTCATAATCTAAGCTCGTTACGTGATGATCAGAAGGTTAAATGTCACTCTGGTATTGATGTATTATCGCTTACTGAAACGTGACTTGAAACTGGTTACGATTAACTCACTATAAGTGATCGGACGGATTTGTAACTATTGTAACCATTCGTGAGTGTGTATGTGAGCGTGTGTGTGTCCTTTAAAACGAAACGTTACTGAGAGCTATAAGAAGTAAAAAAAATACAGGGGAATACGTTAGTTACCATAAAGTACTGCCACCTGGTGAATGTATGTTTTGCGGACACACATTCGCTTGTGGTCATGTCTATAGACTCGTGGTCCATCAAAGTAGGCAATCCTTTTGTATGTGTGCCTTATCTTTGTAGTAACAAAAGAAAATCATTGGTCTATCCTCTGGCTCAACAGTTCTTGATTAATATGGACAAGGTGAACTGCATACGAAGAAAGATGACATACTGACAGGATCGTGGCATAATTATTCAAGAGTTTATACAGGATGTACAATCCTCGGAACACTTAATTGAATGTAACGGATCAGTTGAATTTCTTGTTTGAAAATCATTACATTGATAAACTTACATCAGTTAAGAAACGTTGGAGGAGAGCAGAGCGGGCATGTGACCGATCTTCCTTAAATATTCACTGTGAACTCTGTAAGAAAATGAATAAATTGTTATTCGAGGAGAATGTTTTCTAATATCCAACAATCGAGTAATGTTGAAAGATGAAAAGAAACTCTTCAAATTAACAAGGAACTTGACGGGGAAGGAATTCAAATGTTTATCTTCCATAGTTCACCATTGCTGAACTCAGCGCGGACAAGTCCAGCAATAAATTATTTCTGATTCCCTAAATACTAACTCCAATAGCACCATGTACACCAATACTATGTTTAATGGGGAAAAGGAAAGCTCTTTCGACTAACTTCTCCCATTAAAGTGACCGACGTAATAAGGAAGGCTCCGAACAAGTCATGTGACTTACATCTACTGCCTAATTGGTTTTTGAAGAAATCTGTGTATCAATTGTTTTCTCTGTTAAAACCTACTATAATTTAGTTAACAGCTGAGTTAGTGATACTGTTGTGCTTGAAACGAGCCACAATAATTCAGCTGCCCCAGAGACCTGAATTGCATAATTAAAACAGAACGTATCACCATCCTATATCTAATCTTTCCCTCATCTCCAAGCTTACTGAAAATGTAGTAACAAGACGTATAGACGGGGTCTAAGTGTATCCATGACAAATATAGTTATGCTTATCCTAGTGATTTTTCAACAATGATATTACTGAATTATTGTAAATGAGCTTTGCTGCCTTATATATTAGTGAAAATCGAAAGAAAAAGTGTACCCCTTCTACTTATACTTATAAGAATCCCAGCTCGTCGAAAATCAGCTTTAAATACCTAACACACAGCACCATATTACAAACTACGTTTTTAAACGCCCATATTTACCAACCATTGGAGGAGCACGTCTAGACATAAAACATGGTGTCATAACCTTGGCTAAATGTCTGAATATATATATATATATATATATATATATATATATATATATAGAGAGAGAGAGAGAGAGAGAGAGAGAGAGAGAGAGAGAAACAGAGAGAGAGAGAGAGAGGGAGAGGAGAGAGAGAAAACAAACACAGATACACGTACACAAATGTACACACACTCAAACAAGCACATACAGAAACACATACAAACATACACACACGATGCAAATCACACACACACAGCACACGCACCCCTCTTATATATATATATATATATATATATATATATATATATATATGATGTTTATAAAATATTAATAATTAAATGAAAGTATTATTGTCATTGGGAAAGTATACTATATATATATATATATATATATATATATATATATATATATATATATAAAATGATAATAATCGAATATATAATATAATTAGGGATGCTAATTTAGGCGTGGATGAATGTTCGCTTTGAACGGAACGGAAGCGTATGAGGGTTACCTGATAGGTTTGAGTAAATCATTGTATTTAATCAGGTTTGAGACAATATTTCGTTCTAGTCCAGTAATAATCCATTTTTATTTTATCTAAATGACTTCACCGATTCCATACCGAGTTGGTGTACATTGTCTCACGTGGTCAACAAACTGTAATGTTTGTTAACACGCTGAAGGCCTATAAATGGCTTAATTTTTCACTCGGGTTAGAGAAGTTGTGACACCAGACTATTCGAAAGTGTATCAATATATATACGGTTCATATAGGTACGATTTATTTGGTGTCGGAGGTCAGCATCTGAGGTGTCGAAATGTTTTATATACAGGTTTCTTTTGGACCACAGAAAATTACTGTTGAATATAAACTGCGGTGGCAAAGTAGTTATCTTATGTATGTAGTAAGTTGCCATTGAACCATACGCACATGTTGTTTGCTGCGAGCTCTGGTGTCAAATGGTATGATTTACGTGCTTCTGCATTTTGTACGTAGCCTACATGTAGCCACTTTCCTGTGGGCATGACATATTTGTTTGCGTACGAAAAGCGAATTAGCTGGTCACCACAGGTTGATGAGTAGCCGAGATACACGTATAGGTATACGTAAATATGTATCGCTATGTGTAGGTATGGAACATTTTATATTTAGATTGATGTATGTATAGTTGTATTTGTATATAAATTTAGATTTATGGAGGTAGGTCTCAAAGGATGTTTAGAAATGTTGATGCTCTGTGCCTCTGGTCTCACACACTCATGCACACAATCATCACGTGCTTTCACACACTCGTTCTTTCATACTATCTCTCTCACACTCTCTCATTCTCACACACTCTCACACTCTCTCTCATACACACTCTCACTCACACACTCTCATACACAGACTCTCACACACTCTCACAGTCTCTTTCTCTCTATCACACGCTATCTCTCACACGCTCTCTCTCACACACACGCACACACTGTAAATTTTCAGTTTACAGAGAAACCCGTTCCTTGTGTAAATTATTCGTTATATCAATCGTACGTTATAACACAATTAACAAATCGGGTATTTCTTCTTTTAATACATTTTTATGGAAACGGCGTTTAAGAATCCTAGTTACGAAATTAATGATGTAATCATTTTGTTATTGAGCTACAGGTGATGTTTTAATGACTTTATAAAAGAATACTTCGAGTAATATTGTTGTTACTGCTGGACCATTTCACTTGTAGGTCAGTTTTAATATAGAAATATATTTTTTCGAATCTTTTCATAGGATGAAAATTATTAGCGTTTCTGCAGTAATAACTGCTACGGTAATAACTTCAAAAAATCATTAATAAAGAATAATATCTGTTAGCGGCAAGTACATGTTATTGCCTTTGTTAGAAGAATATTAAATTTGCATTTATGTACAAAAGTGGGAAGCAGAATACGAATTGGGTTAATTGAATAGATTAGCGTCAGTCAGGTTACCTGTTCCATCAGGTTTGAGATCGTGAGTAAATTGATTGATTAATTATTTATCTGAACAGGGAATATAAACTTGGGGAAACCAGGGCATACTACAAACCATGAATAGCTCAAAACACGTACTTTATTAGGTGACGTTGATACATTTCGGGCGACTGATACAATGCCAGAAACAGCATAAATACATTTACAGTTATGTACTTTTGTAGATTATGCACATATATAAATACTGCATCATCAATGAAGTTAACTAACAAGAAGACCATTTCCTTCCTAACCATGAAACATCTAATCTGTCATATTAACTTATATCACATAATCATATCACAAAAGATAATAATTTATAAACGTTTATTAATCATCTATATATTTTGTCTCTATCTAACAAACTTGATATGAGTTTGGTTTTCTCATCTTAAATTTCAATTAGGAATTAAAATATATATATATATATATATATATATATATATATATATATATATATATATATAATCACTACTTTAATAACACTACTTCAACTACTACTACTACTCTTATTATAACAAACAGTTACTAATATTAATACTGCTACTATGATGTCTACTGTTATTGAGTGTGTTGTATATATATACTGCAATCGAGTAAAACACTGTTCTTTTCTTTACCAGGTATATGGCAATAATCAACTTATTAACTGATCTAAATACATTGTCATCTACATCCATGATCCATTTATCAAACTAATTATGATAACAAAAGATTACAACGATTACAAGTGTTAATGAATATGGTTCTAATTGACTAAATAACCCATTTCTTTAAGATTTTGCCGTTTTCGATTGGCTTTATGATATCACTCAAATACGATAAATTTGCAATAAACTATTGGTTTATAAGCATATATTTAGCAAATTTAGCTAAGTGCATTTAATTATTTAATACATTAAGACCAATACATAAAAATGAGCCAGTTTTTATGTGATATATAATAATTAAACATGTTTACATTTGATTGTCATGAAACTTTATCCATCTTCTGTTGCCCTGAACTCCCTTTATTATATTAATATGTATTTGTGTTTGGGGTTTTACCTTGAACTAGCTTTAAATGATCTAGAAAACGTGTTCACTAATTTTATTGGGTATTGATAGAAATAATAAAAGGTGCTATCTAATTACAAGCCCAATTCTAAATTAGCTGACTTTTTCTTACCTGTTCTACTTAATCTTCGTTAGGCATGTCATTTTGGGGGTAAAACCCTAAAATGAGATTAATAACCCTAGTTTGGTTAAGAAAATCAAAGGGAATGATGATTGATCTTTGCACAGTAACCTACATACAACCGCTTCCCTGTCAGCAAGACACATTTGTCACGTAAGGAAATCGGATTAGATGGGCACTTTAGGCTGATGAGGATCCCAGATTTATTATCAATATGTATCGTTTGTTTACATGTACAGTAGAATTACCATGAAAAGAGCATCCTTCTGACTTAGATTATTTTATCTTAATATGGGAAAGGTCTTAATGAAATAGAAAATATTCGTTTATATTTTACTTCGGAATCAGTTATTGGTCATACAATGTTCATAGAACGTCCTCTAAAATATGGTGAAAATATATTGTTTTGGAAACATTTCTATACAAATTCTATTTTTGAGTTATTCAGTTAAACCTCAAATACAATATCATATAAACAATTGATTATTTATTTTAAAAAGAAGATATGTTTCTTTGCTTATAAGCTTCCACTGGTTCCCGTAGATGATTCTCTAGGCAAGCTAAGTTAGATATGTGCAGGTCGGAAATACCATTTTGTCCACAAAATCTCTCGATTTGTTACACTCGGTGTACAGCAATGTGGCAACAACAACATTTGTAAAAGATCGAGGTTTCGCTTCTTATCCAATTACAACTGGTGGCTCAAACCCGTCCATACGATTAACACATAGTATAGAGTTAATCTATCCTTAGACGTTTTGCCTCCAGCACAACCTTGATCTTTGATCGAGAGAGAATGGTCAAGGATACCGCGATGTGTGAGTCCCGTTTCATCCATAATTTAGACATTACCTAGCGCGTAGCCTACGGGTAATATATTGTAGTTTATATGACCAGTCTTCCACGGTCGATGGATCAAAACTAGGACTTTATCCACGGATCATTGCGAAGTTGATATTGTGTCGTCTGCTGGACATATTTAACCAACCACTGGATGGTTTGAAATGTGTTAATGTTAGCTACTACCTTTCGAGCCACTTCCTTGATCATAGGCCCTAAAAGAGGAATTTATTTTAAGCGGGCGGTTTTAAACCAAGACCATACTATGGCTTCTAGTTGATCATGGTTCTGACATGTTCAAATACTTTACGACTTGGTGCAACGTTATCTTCAAAAGCGACTACATACACCAAAGTGTTCAACCAACAATCGCTGGCTTTTGCCTGTTTTTGTTCAGTATTGCTTTATGATATTCACGCTCTCGGCTAATGTATCATCCTTTCCCCTTTCCTTTATTTTTCAGGACATGTTGAATTCCGTTTTCCATACACCGTCCACATACAACCACTGTCCTGTGGGTGTGACACATCAGTCACGCACGAAAACGAATTAGCTGGGCATCACAAGCTGACGAGTTGCCTAGATTTAATATCCTTATTTATGATTTATTTACACATGTATAAGTCAATGTATGGCCAGATGTTTGTAGGGGTAGGTTTTGCATATTTATGATTATGTGTATCGACTTAATTGTATATAGATTTATGGAGGTAAAAATGTTAAAGGATGTTTAGGTGTTGATGCTCTGAGTCAATCCTCACCGTCTCTCTCTCTCTTTCTCTATCTATCTATGTATCTATCTATCTATCTATCTATCTACCTATCTACCTATCTATCTATCTATCTATATATATATATATCATGAATAAATACACCATAATCAAATACGGAATATAGATGATTCGTGAATTAAATATTTATTACATATCACTGCCAATATAGGATTAACTGCTAGACACCTGTATTATTGTATGCTCGAAATTAATATTGATATAATCTGACGCAAAAACAAATATTACTGTAGTCCATGGCTTTGTTACATTTCTTGTAGACTATTGTAACTCTCTCTCTCTTATATAGCAAATATGATTATGACATATACCTTCCGAGTATACATAAATTAGTAACCGGCATAGTGACAAAAACCGGAAAATAGGATCATGTCACGCCAATTATCTAAAATACTACATTGGCTACATGTTAGCGTATCCATTTTGATATTTTACTAGGCACAGAAAATATGTGATACTTCGTTTTTTTTAAATATTCGCTGCTAACGATTTATTAAATACGTAAATAGTGAGTTATCAAATACGTGTCATTTTGTTCAAGAGACAAACTAGTTGATAATCTTGCTCGACAAAATTTATTTAATTTAAAAACTCATGTCATAATCATCATAATAATGATAATCATCGGTGTCATCATCACCCCCGCCTCTTTCTCCCCCTCCTCCTTATCTGTTATCGTCAACAAGTCATTAATGAACTTAATGGTGAGAAAACTGTTGTAATTAATGGCTGAGGAATCACCCAGCTCATGATAATGTTACCTCCTATATTTCATATTTGTTTTTGGTGAAACCCTAACTCACTATCTAGAAAATAATCATATAGTTATGTCAATGACAACATGCCATACTTTATGTAAACATATTTGAGGCACTGTCTCTAGCTAGCCTTCACTATCTCTAAGGCATATTTGTTAAATAGTAGGGAATTATATAGCCTTAAATTAACAATTTAATATGTTATCTTCTGAGATGTTAGATATTCTCCGTTACCTTTATTATCCGAATGTTGCTCTCATACCCAGAGTCGTGTGTAAAGTAAATAAATTGTGATAAATTTGGCGTGTACTTGTTATATAAGGCTAGATCATTACTGATTTCCTTATAATACCTCCTTGTCTTTATTTCTTATATACTAGAAGAGACATTAACTTTTCCTGTGGGACATAATTTGTAACTTAAATTTGAAGGACAGTGTCGATGTCACTAAAATCCTGACACACGAAATACATCATTATCATTACAAAATAAAACTACGTTCATATTAACCATGAAGAACAATGAAATAGTATTATTAACAATGGCTAATTTATTTATATTTTGGGTACCATGTTATTCTGAAATAAGTTTCGATATTCCAGTTCTACAAAGGTAATAAGGATACAGAGTACAAAGAACGACATTTTGGTATAAGGACTATTTTCGTGAAAGGATAAGGACTCTTGGAAACTGATCCGCCTAGATATATGATAAAATATAGGAAACATATCACCAGGAACAATTATTTGCAATATTGTAGTAACTTAGCATAATAAGGGGAATAGCTACGCCCAAAACTTTGCTATAAACTACCATTAATTCACTTTGATTATTCCGACTATGAAAAGGTATTAGTTTTTCTCGGACATCGGAAATACTGAGATTACCTCGACTTACAGCCTTTATTTGCGACGAGGAGGACAGATATTTTCTACACCTAAACAAACTAGATAAAACAATTTCCTTATTCGTGACTGTTCTGAACTATACTGAGATAAAAGGACACGGGTTTGAAAAAAATGACTAAACTATTTGAAGTAAGTTGAAGTAGATACTATCACGGATAATGTCAGTATTCCCCTAGAACATCAACTTCAATTTAACGTGTAATCTTGTAAATATTAAGCAGCAACTTGGTAAGGCTGAAGTAGCTCTTAAATCTGTTAACCAATTCTGGCATGCTTCCTTGTATTATTATTATTATTATTATTATTATTATTATTATTATTTAATAAGTGGCTGAAGAAAGAAACTTGTATTAAAAGTTGTAAATATTATTATTTTTATTTTCATTCTTAATCTTACTATTACTATTTGCATTTTGAGTAAGTCTAACATAGCATAACAGTTGTAGCAGCAGAAGTAACAATAGTAGCAACAGTATTAGTACTAGGAGTTGTAGAAGCAATGGTAATACTAATAGTAGTGGTAGGATTATTAATAGAAATAGTAGTAGCAGTAGTGGTAAGAGTAGTAGTAATAGTTGTCCTTTTTGTTATGTTAGAGGTATTAATAGTGGTAGTAGTTGCAATAGAAGTAGTAGTTGTTGTAGTAGTAGCAGAAGAAGAAGAAGTATAATTACTAATAATAATAATAATAATAATAATAATAATAATAATAGTCAAAGTAGTCAACGTTGTAACAGTAGCAATTTTAGAATCAGCATTAGTAGTATAAATGGTAGTTGTACTAGTGGTAATAGTTAGTAGAGTAGTAACACCTATTACGTTTTAGTAATAACAATAGTTATACAAATTGTAGAATTAGAAAACACCAGTTGTTCCTTTAGTTTTAAAACTTTGTTTGTTTAATTTATATTAATACAGTGGCTTAGGTTTTAATTATATAAAAGAATTTGCAAATTTTAATAACCTACAGTCTCGCTTAAGATGAAATTGTTTTGCTCCAAACATGTATACAAGAGCTGGTCATATAAATGGCGTTAATGGTGTCAGATGGTGGTGTTACTAATAGTAAACTACTTGATAATCCAAACTCTTTCACAGAGTTAATTCTTTGTGAGTACATTTACTGATCTTCAAGAACATTAAATACAATTACACCACGGTCTATATTCCTGACATTGATAATATATCTCATTTCTAGGCCACAAATGCCTTTATCTAATCCCATTACTACACTTATTCATGGTTTTATTATATTACATCCTATTTAAAATTCATTGAAAACTCACACTTTAAGTTAGTTTCATGTAGTACATGTATTTCTCATTACAACCTTGCAAACATTTGCACGATATATATTTTAATTGCATGTATTTAATGTTTTACTTTAATTGAATAAGATATTACATATTTTCATGTAAATTGTGTATGAGAAAATTACTAAAACTGTCTTAGCATTAGTTGCAAGTGTTTATATGGATTGTCCATATAATATATATATATATATATATATATATATATATATATATATATATATATATATAATTTTAGTTTTAATTTTACGTAGCATACTTACTATGCCAATACCAACATCCAGTGACTAGTCCTGTATTTGAAAAAAAGGTCGCTTCCTCTCTTGACCTGTAGTTCATTAAATGTTTCATGTTATTTCAACAGCCCTTATCTGGTCGTAACACTCGCCGAATATAACAGTCCCTAGCTACTAATAAAGGTAACACTTGGGTATGTTCTGTTGTTATTGTTCTTGTTTTATGTCCTGCCATTGAATTAATTTGACTGAGAACGTTTGAACTTCCAGACAACATAGTTCATTTACTATGAATGAATCTTGCGATTTATTCTTAATATCTAACCATAATTGGGCAACGTTGAATTCACGTATCTTCACTCCTATCTTTATATCTTCCAGTATATATTATTCTACATTTCGTATCTATATACTCTACCATTTAAAGTAAACTAAAAGAAGCACATTATTCGATGCAAGCAGATATAGAGATTACATGACCGAGAAATGCATGACCGAGAAAGACACTGATGTTGGCTAGGAATGGTCCACGGATTACTTATATAAGAGAAAGCAATAAGTTAGATGAAGAAGATCATCATTCGAACAAATGTTCCCACAATACATGGTGTACGACCCTGATCTGTATTATTTACGCAAATAATATATGTCGCATTGCTCTCCATCCACCTCTTGTGTGTCATTGGTCAATCATATAACTGTTTAAGGATATAGTAAAACTTTAATAAGATTTCATCTAAATTTTAAATCAATACATTGAATCCCTCGCCGATATGTTTCAAGTAAATAAAGGCATTGTATAACCTTCTCAACCGTTTAAACACAAATTTAAGCAAGAACAGCTAGTACAATTAGTAGCAGTGTTGCTCTTTTAGGAGTATTAAGTAATCGAGGCCTTTATCAACAAATCTAATGAACGGGGTATTATTGAAAACTTACCAATATCACATGACAGTTTGTCATAGTCTGACGTAAAATATAAAACCTCGTTATGGGGATGTCGCCAATGAAAGCATGAGAATAAATTGGATTTTTTACTCGAAAGAAAGAAAAATGTTTATATTCTGTAACGAGCTTTTGTTCTGTAAAATAAAGTTTTTCTCTCTCCAAGTATAATATATATTGAGAAGACGCATATACGATAGAAGAAAACTAAATGTTATCAAAGGGTTTTATTTATGAAACATCAGAACCGTGGTATAGTTGCCTGAACTAATTGGAAAGCAGATACCAGAAAAAAACCTTTAGAAATAGTTCATTATTACGTGGCCATCATATATAGATAGCTAATTTCTATTCTTTTCAACATCCGAACTTTTTTTATAAAACATGTTCTGCTATTTTCTTAATTATCATTTATATTGAAGAATAAATAAGTGTTGGTTACTGATTGTGCTAATTGTAACCTAATGTAAATTATGCTATGATATATATGAAAAGATCTAAAGTAATTACATATCTATAATAGTGAATACAATTATTAGTACTACTACCCCTGTTACAACTGAGTACAGAGTACATATGTCCGAATGTTAACTCCATTTGAATATCGAAGTAATGAAATTATAATGCCATACCGACTTGCTATCGGCAGTTACTTTACATATATGTTATCTTAACCCTTAGATTCCCTGTGAGTTTAAAGACTCACCTTTCTTATTCTACCCGGCACACACCTCAATGATGAGAACATAACGTGTTCTGGATCTAAAATGATTTTTTTCCTAACTTGCCAATTAGTTTATATAATCCACAGTGAGGTCAGAAAACCAAGAATACGTCAACCCATACCACCTACCTATATATATATATATATATATATATATATATATATATATATATATATATATATATATATATATATAGTTAGTTAGTTAGTTAATTAGTTAGTTAATTAATTGGTTAGTTAGTTATTTTGTTTGTTAGTTAACGATTACTGCTAATCACTATTTGACACCTACTAAGCCAACAGATCATAACAAACAAGCAACAATGCCATGTTTACAAACAACAAACACAACATCCAATCACTCTCTATGGGAAATACATAACATATTCTCAATTGCAAATGTTTAGAGACGGAATCATAGCTACATTAGTCGAGAAAAGATATACACTGATACAGATTTATAGACATTGATATGAATACAGAATATGAATATTAATTATATATCCATTATTAAATACAGATTACTTACCTTAGCATACATATTTGTTTTTATTTGTTAATGGGTAATCCAATGTAAGATGAACGATATGAAAGACATCACAAGCACCGCTACCTCTGTGATTCAAATCCTCATCTGGATATATGCAGCGAGATTAATACGGACACTACCAACGATGAGATCCCTTTGCCTTGGATATACAGTAAGATAAATATATCACATCTGTGTGTTTTGGTCTATTCTTCTTTAATGGCCTTTCCTCATGCCATGATATAAAAATCGCTGATAAAAGGGAAATACTACGATAAAGTAAAGGAGCCCATATCATTGATGAGTACAATAAATCCCTCAGGAAATCAGCTTCGACATTAATCTGTTATCTTGACTATGTCATAGCCTATGGATTTGACACCAGTGACCTTCGTCTTAGCTGATATGCAAGACACCGTGACCCCCATAATACGTTAGCAAGAGAATTCATACTGAGCTGGATAAAAGACATCTTTATTGGCAATAGCATAGTATTAATAGATTATAAGTGATTGTGGCTAAAATTGTAACACAAGTATAATTCGAATGAGTGTGCGTTTGAGAGAGAGAGAGAGAGAGAGAACGTATATATATATATATATATATATGTGTGTGTGTGTGTGTGTGTGTGTATGTGTGTGTTTGTTTGTGTGTGTGGTGGTGGCATGGAGTCAAAGCATCAACATATAGACATACGTACATTCTACACTTCCATAAATCTATACATACATACATCTATATGCATGAAGCTAAAGTTACAAACATCTAAAACTCCACAGATCAAAACATACGTAGATAGATATATATATGTATGGGCTACTCACCAGCCTATGCGGACAAACTAAACCGTTTTTGTACGTGACAACTGTGTCACATCCACGCTATGTACAAAAAGCGGAAGCACATACACAAAGTACCCCATGACACAACAATTCGCAGTAAACAACACGTTCGTGTAATTCAATGATAAATTACTAATTTGCACCACATTTACATTCAACAGTAATTTAATCTGGTTCAAAAGAAACCTATTAAAGAGAACATTTCGACACAACAAATGCTGATATCAGCTTCATTTTCGGTTCAAATAACCAAACAAATCTTACCTATAACAACCGTATCAAAAGATATTAGGCTTTTTATTTCTGTGATAATGTCTAATCTGACTAATTAACAAATGACATTGATGTATCTTCCTAAAACAAATGGCATAAAACCATAAACATCTCTGTAATTAGCCACATTATTTAATACTTTAATGGACAATTATCATCCAAATGTATTTAATGAAACCATCACCTTAATTCATTGCTAAAAGTCTGTTTGTTGTGTTTATGATAGGGAGACTAAAGTAAGCATTGCATATAATCGAATGGTCAATACAAATATTTAGTTGGAAAAGTTAATGCTTCTCCCGTATATTACAACAGCAAATGACATCCTGGAAATGTTTTCCATAAAATCACAACGGATAAATGGGTTGAGTCTAAAGCCACTATCAGATAACTCATAAGGCGATCTTATTTCTGAATTTCTAAATTTCTCTTATTTGAAATTCCTAAATATTCTCCATCTAAAATATAAATAGAGCATAGAATACACATCATCCCCAAAGGAGTATGTTTCTTAGAATACGCGGTCCTGGTAGCATACGACATCCCGAAACAATACAATTGAAGTAGGGCACCAGTAACATTATACATCTTGTTATAGAGATATCAAATAAATTATAGGTGCATAAACTATACTACAGCCCCACAAAAGCAAATCACTTACAGCTATGATGCGTGACAGTAACACGTGACGTTTAGAGAAGGGAGTTTGTCAGAATTTATTGACTGAGATTCCGTTCTGTATAAATAAAGTCTTCCTCCTATCTTCAAGAATACTTAATATTACTATGGTAACTGTACTGCACATGTATATCGTACAATACGCCAAATGTGTTACAGTGAGTCTAAACAATTACTAGAACGTCTTAAACAGAATTTAAATGTTTATTGTTCCTAGACCTTCATTCCTAAAGTCGCAAGATAGCTAGCTCATCGTACCAAACATTCCAATTCCATGTCTTGTTTTACTCATAAACTCGTCTATCAACGATTAGGGAGAATCTCTTCTGCTTATCAGCCCTTTGGTGATCATACTAATAGCTCCATTAGTAGACTGTAACCGTCAAAATATAATTGGTGCGACATAAACATAGCAACTGTATTTAGAACTAAATGCACCAATTCCGTTTTACTATATATATATGAATGTATAACTTTGTTGAAGATACGCTCTAATCACAACAGTAAGAGAACAGTTAAATATCTGGCACACAGCTGCAAATCTATATATATCAATACTGACAAGTGTATATGACATGAACATATATTATTTATAGTATAATACCATTTTAAATATCGGTTCTTCAGCGATTCTCTTAATGAACGCTTGATTATATATATATATATATATATATATATATATATATAGAGAGAGAGAGAGAGAGAGAGAGAGAGAGAGAGAGAGAGAGAGAGAGAGAGAGAGAGGGGTGTGGGAACCCTATGCAACATGTGATAACATGATGTATAAACGACATATAAAAACGGCGTGACTCAATGAAGCATATTTGTTCAGGTCAACTGTTACCTTCGGAGGTTACGACACCCCAACACTCACATTTAGACGTTACATAAATGTTTGTGGCCAATATATGTTATATAAGGAACATTTATAAATAAAAATAAAGTTTAAAATGATAAATTATCTCATCAAGTATAATTTACGCAATCCCAACAATAGACAGATCAGATACACTGTTTCACATGACACCAGAATATTAGGTTATATTTCATCGACTAACGTTTTAAGCATATCTTTTGCTTTTTCATTATTGTTAATGTTTTCCGAATCAAAGGATATCATTTTTCTTCTTTATTTAAAGGAATAGTATTTATCCCTTGATGTTTTAATAGCCCAAAGACTGCCACCTATCTTTCACCTGTAAAGTACGTCATCACCAAAATTACGTTTTAGATAATTTCATTTGTGTTTAATATGTCATTTAGAAAGATATCCATGTATCTCCTTTTTTGTGTGAAACAGGCTGCATCTAAAATGCAACAAGAAAACGTTTCTCTACTTCGTACGAACATATCGTGTATATTATCATAAATTATAATAGTCGAAATACTCTTAATAAAATATTCAAATTAGCCAGTCCGTATTTGTTGAACAATACATTAACCAGAGCCCACGCCATTTCTTTAAGCAATACAGTTAACAGGATATTAGGTACTATCTAGTAAAGTAATTTCCAGTCCACATCAAAATTCTTATTGCTACTGGTCGAATGAATATTAACCTTTCCTTGTTTTCCACTTGATATTAATGCAATAGCAACAGCCAGACAGCTTGATGGCAGCTAAATGACATCGTAATTTCCCGTCACATCAGTGAAATATCCGGAATGTGTTAAGTAGTCTCCTTATATCCAAGTCATCTAAGTTTTAAGATAATGCTGACTAACTGGAAGTTAAAACTTATTGTTACACTTTAAATGATTTGAAGAATATGATATCTAACACTCAGCAGGTGGTGCCATGCTATATCTAATGACAGGATAAGCAAGTAGAGACATGTTTAGTTAGATTTACTGAAGTAAATGATAGTTAATGTCCTTGTATGTCATTAATTAATCTACATTGTCGCAATTTAGATCATTGTGTTACTTACAGGTGTAACAGAAGCCTAAAATAAATAATTGGAATAATTTGTCTACAATATATATACAGTAGCAGTTATTATATATATATATATATATATATATATATATATATATATATATATATATATATATATATATATATAGGTTATTGAAATTACAGTAGTCTTAAACGTCCATATGAATGACAAATTCATTGTTGTATGATCTAAATACCTGTCATCGTCATAGTTCATCTTTTTGAATCATTAAGGAGACGGATCTTTGTTTGTCAGCCGATCCATATACTACGTAACTGTAGCTATAAAGGAATTATCAAAGATGAAGTGGTATTTCACCTAATGGCCACACCTGATATTTCTGGATAACGATCAATATTGCCTATCAATATTGTCAACATGTTTGTGATATGCATAAGAATGATTAATAGGGATAGATAATTTACTCTATATGTGATATATTTACTATTCACATAATTTAGGGTGTCTTGTTACGATGATGTCCTCGCGTATCGTATGACATCATTTAAATAATGGTCTTAAAGAAACAAAGCAACAATAACAGCCACAACATAAAAACCTCAAACTAAAACCAAATATATGTTATTGAACATTCTATCATTTAAAACAATACGATGTCCATACGTATCGTGTAACAACAGCCACCTCACAAATTAAAACCAAAATAAAACATGTACATCTGTTGTTTTGATATTAGTCGTATATATTATGCTGCTCTCGTTTATATGTCTATACATACATGTAGCAACACTTAACAAAATCGTAAACCTTACTGATTATTTTTCAACTTAAAGCGTATCATTTGTGATTCAATCTTTTAGTAATTATATCAGCACTTTTTAGTTTGATCATGAATAGTCAAATTGAGACAGAGGGAGGAGAAAATCGATCTGGAAAACAGCAAATTGTGTCATCTGTAGCATATAATACATAATATATTGGTTAACTATTTATGCAATTGCATGAGTATCTGCATTATAATATATGAGCTACTCAGAACACACTATATTTAAAGAATTACACATGCGCCAAGCAAATCATTATCCCATTAATATATATATATATATATATATATATATATATATATATATACTTATGATGTGTTTGATAACTTTAGTAATACTGAATGAATATTAATTTTAATACTACTACTACTACTACTACTAATAATAATAATAATAATATAAATGCATATTATCCATATGATTTTAGCCGAGAGATGGTTATCTGCAATATTATCTGACTGGACGACCTCAAATTTCTAGTTGACTCTCTAATGTACACCAGTTCACACAGGTATTAAGAAGGCACACCATTGAAATATTTATAAATATGTTAGTGAAATCTTGAAGTGGTAGCCAATGTAGCTTTGAATAATTATAAATAAACTATTACAGATAAAAATAATTAATCTATGTCTGATGATAGTATTTTAGAGATCCGACAAAGGCAGTGGGATCTAATATATATGTGTTAACATGATTACTTTGTAGAAAATGCTAAACCACTCATAGCCGAAAATCAGGAATGTTCCAACCTTTCAACGGAAGAAGAGTCATCAATATATACAGCTGTGGGACATTTAGATTATATGTAAAGCTATATCACGGTGTAGTTACCAATATGGTGTGTGTACATATGAGTACCCAAAAAGCAGAAAGCAATTGTTCTTTACATAATCTTAGATAGAACATTTGAAAACAGGTGTGCAATTGTTTAGAATATTAGCCCAAACTGTTTTTGTTTTTATTTATTTTATTTTTTTATTTTTAAGGACGCTTTCATGGATCTTGGGGAAAGATATAGCGTCAACTGGGCAGAAAACATTATGACCTTATCAGCAAATGTAACATGCTGGAATGCATCAGTCAGGAACTTGCGGAACCTTTCTGCCAATGGCAAGCTTGGTGATAAGGTGATGGAATGAAACCCATTATATATATTTAATATCTTTTGTAAGAATGTATTAAAACAATGGGTCATATCTTCATCTTAGTTAATGATATTTCTGTCGGCAGTCTAACTTTTATGTAGTACTTTATTCACAACACTGAAAACAGTCCGTTGGCTTGTTTTGCTTGTTTTGATCTTTGTATTGTACTCTTCTAATTTAGCATTGCAAAATTTATTTTACCTTAACATGCAACTGGTCCTGATCCACAGCCGCTCAAATAACATTGTGTTTTTGCAGCATATATAGCCTTACTTCGAAATAAAAGTACTGGTCGTCTTGACACTTTCTCTGTCCTTAAAGTTTCAGTCCTATCTGCAAATTTCCTCAATGTACTAAAGATGATATTGATCATCTGATGAATCTAATACTACCAAAGAGACTTCCAGATCAGCATCTTTGTCAATCGAACTGTATTTTAAATTTGAAATAACTTTGGCTGAAACATAATGAGTCTACAGAAACATATATCTGATTGTTAATATCAGACAAACCCGTGATCGAATTACTATCATTATTGGAAATGACAAATTTTAGGATATTATCATGTTTGTCTGTTCTTTCTTTAACGTACTGCCTGGGACTGGGCGATCTAAGAATGTCTGCCAGTTGTCCGGTATTTGCATTCCTCGGGGAATTCCACGTAAGATTACTAGATAGCCACTGTCAGCAAATTCAGAAATTTCTTTAAAGAAATCTGTAGTTTTCAGAACCTTTCGCTTATTTAGGTGTAATCGATAGATAATAGCTACGTGAACATTTCCCCGCCAGATACAAAAACTGAGTTAGCAAAACTCTTAGCCTGAAACTACAAATGAGTTTCACACTTCAAAGAATCACGAAGGGCAGTGCCAAATCCCTCATCTTTTTCTTTGGTGTGAATTTCAACAGCAAGATGGAATAAATATCCAGCATGGGTCACGCCAGTTACACATTTCTGGTCTGTAAGACAATCTAGTAAGCCAAACTTCCATTATGAAAAGAACCACGGGATCCGTACCCTGAACAGTATCAGATACTTCACTACATTTATAGGAGATCAACTGGCAATATATTAGACTAGTCGTTCCATTTTCTACACGCACAGCTGTGCCATTAGATAGCTTTGTTGGCACATTGATGGAATTCCTTGCGTTACACGTGGATGCCTAGCTAAACAGATGGTATTACCGCCATCGGGTTGTAAGGCGAGTAACCGAGATTTAATGTATTATATTATCTAAGAATTTGTATAATTATATAAGAAATAAGGTGGAGGGGAAGTTGGTGGCTACACAATACACCGGCTTCATAGTCTAAGTACCGGAATGGGATATACAATGGGGACTCAAATGATCGATTAATAACAAAATAACAAAACTCGAAAATAACGATACCTAATCAATATAATCTTAATCGAATTTTAATCGGTACTAATAAATTAAGTAATATACACCAATTTCACTGGGATAGCCTATTTGATAGCTTCTCTATCCGTGATATAGTCTTGTGCCATCACATCGACTGCTGTTCATACTCCCCGCCATCGGTTAAAATTTAAAAAACATATTTTGTTTCTATTAGTGTTGAACCTGATATTCAAACATGTTTTACCATGAAAACTTGTAACCATTATAATTCTGATGATTAAATATTTATATATATATATATATAGACAAGTAAAATGTGGATCAAATGGCGCTTTGTTAAATCCACGTTATAACATTATTATTAGTGAAATAGAATAGTAATATTGAATAAAAAGACATATTGTATTTCTTAGTAAGCAATCTTTTTGGCCGATAAAGGAACTATTATACGCCCAAACAACATTTGTAGACTGACAAAATGTCAGCAGAGCAATATATGCTGGAAATACAAAGATTTGTAATAAGTAATTATGAGGTTGAGCAATAAAAGGTAGAAAAATAGACCAATTAGACTGTTAATATATGACCAGGAATCCAATGAAAGGAATACCAACGTAAATCGATGGTTTACGTTGCCAAACAAGTTGGCCGTCTAACTAAATTTATCACCAAGCTAACTCGTTGAGGAGGCCAAAATCATTGGAGCCATTATAACAATGAGTTTCGTGGACTCGCAGGAGTGCGACGTAGTCTTTACATAGGTACGACACTGGTACTATATATTTAGATGTTCGTGAGTTGGCCCAATTTAAAGCTGATAAATAAAATCTGCGAAATTATAAATGATTCCAACTTCTATTCTTGGAGAAACAAATGCATGTCAGTAACCACATTAACATAAAATTTAATAGAAACTTATATATGTGTCGGTGCCATGCGCCATGACCTGGTGTATATCCTTACCCTGACTCAGCTACAAGACGAGGTGATATAACTTTTTTTTTAATATAGATCTACATGACGGTCATATTTTCGGTCATATCAAACATGTACCTATAATTAGATATATTTTCTTTGACATATTTGGGAATATTTACAAATGTATACAAATAAAAGACAATTAAAGACATTAGTAGTTCACTTTCAAAGCATTGCTTTTAATATGAGCATAATGAAGTGTTTACATTAAGGATAAATCTAGTATATGTTCTTTATATTCTTGTTGGTACATTACATAGTTGTGACGTTCTTAATATCGGAACATAATTTGTTTTAGGATAGAAATCTGTTGATAAATATATTGTCGCAAATCATCCAATTACTATACATTATATGATAAGCCAATATAATTTCCAGGTCGGCATTGTTACATTATATCAAGTATAGACAGAAATGACTATGAAACCATGGAAATGCTGCTGTTATTTTCTTAAGACTGTAAAAAAAACACATATAATACTGATTTTAAACATGAAAATGAGAAACGTTATTATAAACGTATAAGTATTGAATAGAAAGCATTATCTTAAATTCCTAAGTTTATTTAGAATTACAACCCATAGGGAAGATATAAATTATAAATTACAACCGGAAAATCATCTGGATTGGTATCACTAGATATTCATATATATATATATATATATATATATATATATATATATATCGTAAAGTTCATGTGTGTGTAAAGTTGATATGAATAGTTCATATGAATTTGCGTGCAAGATTTTTAGAAAGATATAAAATCTAATTTGTTAATAATGATATGTTATCTGACGCTGTATCATTCTTATTTGGTATAACACAGCGATGCAGTTTTCAGATCTTAAAAAAACCACCAACACGTTTGGGTAAATTCTAATTACCTGTAATAATTGATTAAAACTACTAAATATAGTTTATTATATACATCATCATGTCATATCAGTATTCATGTCATATAACGTTTTCAATATGGACGGTCCCTTATTAAGAGCTTTAATTGAATACGGTCTCCAACTAGCATCCAATTTAGTTTTTATATTATAAAGGTTATATGATTATTAACTCGATGAAGCCAGTTATTGTTTTAAACAGATAGGCTTGCATCCCTGTATATAAGTAAAATGGTATAGAAGCACGTTCTAGATTCAAGAGCTGGATAAAAACGCGTTCATTTCAAGGATACAAGTAAATTTACACAAACTTCACCTTCTGCTTTTATCTAGTATATCTTTACATTGCATTCTATTGGAATATTCATTTTAAGAACTTCTAAAGTTCAAGTTAGCCTGATGCGGTATTTTGTCCTTTCAACTTTGTGAAATTTTGCATAAGTAATAAGATACTTAAATTCATACAATGCATCATTTATATTGAATAACATATTACTTCATGTAAGCCTTATAAGTGAATATGACTGTATATATCTTGAAATTATTTAATGTTCACTTTAAGGGTATATATTACATATTATTGTTTGATTTTATTTCTGGTCTTAAGCGATATACATGGTTAGCACTTGTGAACATCCAGTCAGGAGTCCTACGATCCAATGTTTAAAAAAGCCACATTCTATCTTTTCCTTAACTTCTGTAGACATATCAGATCTCTATCATAGCGCTTGTCTGGTGGTAACCCTCACCTAATATAACAGCCCCGAGCTACTAAAAAGACAACACCCGGTTACATCTTCTTCTAACGTTATAGCTGTCTTACATCTTAGCTGTAACTATAATATACTCCGAACCTCTGATCCTAGAGCCAGAAACAAAAGCTGCTTCACCATTAAAAAGGTTTGAGATATACTATTACCTATGCTTTATTGTCCATTTGCAATGATCACCATTTAATAACAGTGCATTTACAATATATAGTGGATAGAACAATAACATCAGTCTGTTTAATGTAATGCCATTTTTACAGAAAAACACTTCCGGTTCATTATATTGAAAACAAATCATTGCTAAATAAATAGAGAAGGGATTATACTGGAGACCTAACACGCCATCGAAACTAGTTCTATTATTTAGCAGTAGCCACACAACGATGAGTGCAGTTTATTGTTGCGTGCTTATTACGTTCTACATGCTTTAATATGTATTAATTTAATCCAGAATGAAATTAACACGTTTTTCAATCAAGCGGAAGTGGAGTTATAAATGAACCAGAAATACATGGCGTTGTCTTGGAGTGGTTAACTGGTTATAATTATCTATCGAAAAGAAAGCAATATATTAGATGAAGATGATTTTGATTCAAGATAGCGTGTACCACCGGGATCGGAGCAAAGATCCACCCTATCTATTTTTTATATAAATGATTTTCATTCTATTAACCACTTGTTTACTGTTGGCTGACGATACAACTATTTGTTGATCTGACAGAGTGGCGTAAGGTAAAATCATTCCCCTAATTATAGATAAATTCGTC
Organism: Paralvinella palmiformis; assembly: GCA_025642065.1. NCBI lineage: Eukaryota > Metazoa > Annelida > Polychaeta > Terebellida > Alvinellidae > Paralvinella > Paralvinella palmiformis. The sequence continues at coordinate 179,786 of JAODUP010000528.1, read as the reverse complement.
ATATATTCTTCTCAAAAACTAAGGAAGTTAGTTCAGACAAATATCTAAGAAAATGTATAATCAATAGCGTTAATCAAGTTAGAAAAGTGAACTTGCTACAATTCTTAATTGATAAAAGCCTTAATCAGCGTTACCGTATAAATACCTGTAAACCTAATGACCAGTATTTGGAAGAAAAGAAACCATATTCCAAATATTACCAAATAATACTCACTGTTGGAATCTCACCATTTAGCGCACTAGCATAAATCAAAATGAAAGTAATTTGTTTAAAAGTTTAGAGCTCATTTTTTGTTTTGTTTTTTCTAAACAAAGAATCTGCTGTAAATAAGAGTCTTCAGTCGTAAAGCAAAAGACATTATCAACAGCCACATATACGACATATCAAAACACCATTTTTGAAAGATAGTGGCTTATCCAAAACTAGAACCGTAGTACAGACACATGAATATATTTGAGAGCTGAGATGAGAAAAAAACTTTACGTGTTCTGTAAACAATGCCTTTGAACAAATATTTCCAACGTTTTATGCGAAGCACACAGGTGACTAAATATTGAACCACTATATCCACTTCTTCACTACGTAAAAATCAAATCCAGATAGTTCAAAATACAGCCTCTGGAACAATCAAACCTTTTATATATTTCCTTGCTATTTTAATAAGTAAAACATATATTGAAGATTACTATTGAACGTTTAGTTAATTTATTTAAATTTATTTAATTTTATTTACATGTGAATTGTTTTATTTAACAAGGAAAATGTAAATATATGATATATATATATATATATATATATATATATATATTATATTATTATTATTATTAATGTTATTACTACTGCTGCCACTACTGAATGCTTATTTAATCCCAGTATTAACCATGGCTAATATATAAATTCAAATGGTAACAGACTATTGACATTGAGATGATCAATTCATGGTCTTCCCGTCTTGACATCAGCGTTTACTTCACAGTTATCATAATTGTCATATGTCCTATGACTTTATGGTATTGGTTTGTTTCTGTTTTTCAACATACACAGCATACGACTTCCTGAACTGGAATGTATTTATTAAATTACTGATCAGGTTATAAAATACACCATGGTCTTATATATATATATATATATATATATACAAAATTAAATATTCATGATACCTAGAGAGCAGTGTGTTTTGAATTCAACCCTCCAAATATGCAAGTCTTTCCATGTTTCTATCTTGTGCTTTGATTGGAAGAGAAATGTTTTCTCTCATAGAAGAATTGTTCTTCTTCAGAATACACAAGAAGATGGCTTTTGTCTTTGTTGCTCTGTGCTTCTTTAATGGTCGATCTCAATGCAGCGAGATAGAGAAAGTAGATAAAGTGAAAGAGTTATGATGAAGACACTATACAGACAAGTACGGGCCATCTCCAAGGAAATCAGCTTCTACATTAATCTGTGATCTAGTTCGGCTTGAAGCTTGGGGACACGATTCCAGTAACCAGGGGCCCAAGCGACCTCTATTACTCTAATATATACACACTATATAGAGTAAAGGACAGACTGGGCTGTTTTTTGTCGTCGTAACACTTCCCTCTAACATGCTATTGTGCTAGTTTAAAAACTTGTTTGTTGACCATAACATAAAATTAATAGGTAATCAACTGAATCGAATAATGAAATTGGGAATGTATAATTCCAGGGTCGGTGTGCGAGCACGGGTGAGCGAGGGCATGAATACGTGTGTACGTGTGCGCGTGTGTGTACATACTACGACAAAGGCCTCTCGGACTTTCAATATAACAATCCCCATTAGCATTGATTTCAGAATATCGATTTCTTATCTTTAGATATAAAATGTCTCATCATTTGATGCATATCGGAAATACTCTCTATCCTAATTACTTAATAAACAATATTTGAGTTATCAGATTATTGATATATATTATTTCAAAACAATAATGTAAAACAGCGAATTATTTTTCCACATAATCTTGATAGATCAACAGATTCAACAGACAACTGTCATTTTATCAAACCCATTACCTTAATTATTGAGTCAAGTTATATTTGTCTTGTTTATGATATGCAGACTAAAATTAGCCATCCATGTCAGAACGTAGATTGTATACACAAGGACTTGCTAAAGCAAACTATACTCCTGCATATTACTATAAAGAATTACATAAAACTAAACTGGCTAAACGACTTGAGATTAAAGCAACTTCTAGATATCTGATAAGGTATTCGCATTATTATTATTATTATTATTATTATTATTTTAAATGCAGGATTCCCATTCGAACCATCTAAACGTCCCCATTCCCAAATGACAATAAACAATGGAATACATAACCTTAGGGAAACAGATATTGCAGAATGCATGATGCTTAAAGAGTACAGTTTCCACAACCAACGTAAATATATCGAATTGTTTTGATGAAGGTTTATATTAACACCATAAGCGACTTCGCCCTGACTTATTGAAACAGATAGACGATAGTCAGCTTGCTAGATGCTAAATCATCCTAATTCGGCTCTCCTTACTTCATTTAGACGTCTATAAGTAAAAGTAGTTTAATGGCATCTTTGTGTACCTGTCGTCTAAAGCTACCTAGCTAGGCTGGGCAGCTGCAAAACAGGAACCTTTCAAAAGTTCAAAAAGCGGCTTAAGCCTTGAAGTTAAAAATCTTAATTGTCTTGTAAAACGTTTGAAGATTGTAATATCCAACAAAGGACGGATGATGTCGAAGTGACAAGATGATCAAAAGCAAATATATTTAGTCTGTGATGAACTAATCCAGTGTTTGTTAGTTCATTCATTTTGCCGCGTTATTGAAATACAGATAATTACAATACTTCCCAATAAAACAAGAGGTAGCTTAATTTAACAAAGAAGATGATGTTAGATAACAAATACTAATCATTGGAATCTTGGTCGCTTTGCCTATCTATATATAGTAAGAGTGTTGTAGGAAAACATATTAATATATTAACATCGACAGCATTAAAAGTAATCATTAGCGTATATTTAAACAAAACACAAAATGTTCTTATTTGACTCAAGAAATTGTTATTTCAATATTTAATCTGTTACAATAGTGAAGGAGATGGATCCCTCAGTAAACACCGCCTAACTCTGGATACATCTGGAATGGAAGGAGGTGAAATTGTATTCGACCTAATGGGCACACGTTTAAAATCTATACCTACAATGATTAACATTTCCGATATCCATATTCTTCCATTGGTTCTCTACCAAAATTCAAAGATGTAAACTGTAACAATGTGTATTAATAGGACGTCCTTTACAAATCACATATATTATTAAACACATATGATAGTATATTGGTAACACCGTTATGTTATGTAGGGTGTGGAGATACTGCAATAGGTAGAGTACTGGGCTGCAAACTTAGGAGTCTAGGTTCAAATCACACTCGAGCTGTGTTTGTGGGTTGTTTCACCAGTAGGATGCACTTCGGCTAAATCTACCAAATGTAACCAATGTCGAGTCAAAACAAACTACTCACTCACTTAATGGAATACGCAAACTTAATATGTTGTTGATGTTGTGTATTTGGCGGAGATTGTCTTTTCGTGTTTAAATTATTTCAATATATATATATATATATATATATATATTTATTTATTAACTTAATCAACCGTATATCGGTAAATATGACATGTATAACGTTCTGCAAGGCCACTGTACAACACCTTCCATAACTTCTGATAATAATGGTGCTTTATTAAAACCACAATATTACATGATTATTAATAATAAAATAAAAGAGCTTCTAGAAGGCAGAAACACAAACTTGATTTGTTAATAAGCAAATCTTTGCTGTCTTACAAAGGGAATGTTATTGGCCAACGGTACCTTCGTAGATAGACGAATGTGCCATAGAGCACTTATTGGTGGAAGGCCAGTTCTAGGATTGAGCACTAAAAGTTAGAAAAATCAGCCAATTAGTCGCCGCTATTACCCTTATCTGAACGTAACACGAGACGAGTATAGCCAGAATCTACTTGTAATGTCAACACTCGGACATGTTTTATTCCCTTTTTGTTGTTACATCTCTTGTCATTAAATTTATATTACATAGCACATTTAACCCCCAGAGAGAGAGAGAGAGAGATAGAGAGAGAGAGAGAGTGAGAGCGAGAGAGAGAGAGAAGGAGGGATGGAGAGAGAGAGAGAGAGAGAGAGAGAGAGAGAGAGAGAGAGAGAGGGGGAACACACACACACACAAGAGAGAGAGAGAGAGAGAGAGAGAAGAGAGACCGGAGAGAGAGAAAGACAGAGACAGACACATCGACAGACAGACAGACAGACAGACAGACAGAGAGAGAATAAATGCTTCATGGTCAAGGAATCTTTGACATTATCGTTGTACGTTTCGTAGGTCACTGACACTGTAAATCACTTATTGCTAATTCACTCAGACAATATCTGAACAATCGGTCAATATACTAAATCTGTCTTGGTTTGACGTCATTTGTATGCAAGAAAGGTTTGTTTCTGTTTTTACATTAACATATAACGGTATTGGAGTAATTGTGATACGTCTACATAATATCGGTGACACATGAAGAAGTATAATTCCATCACGCCTAGTTATTCAATGTAATTTTTGTTTCAGAACACACGTCTTACTCCTTTTTATACCGGTATCTCTCAGCGTACATACTTCTATATTGTTTATCTATATATACCCACTAATGCCTAAAATAAACATATTATTCAGTGCTAGCTGAAGCACAGTGTTACATGAGCGAGATACACGTTTTGTTATTTCGGAGTGGATCTGGAATAAACTCTCGAAGATAAGGCAATATTTCAAATGAAAAAGATTTTTATTCAATCTTATTTATCCAGATTATATATTACGCGACAAGTACTACTATTCAATCAAGTATTTGATGACCATGTACACATAAATAGCTGGTATTTTAATAACCCTTACGCAATTAATGAATTTAAATATTTTCGTAACAAAAGTAGCAGCCCTATATTATTTCCCGACTTATAGTATACATGTGTAAGATCCGGAACTTCATTTTAGGGATTCTATTCTACATATGTTTATTTTTAAATTTGTAATGAATGTTTTTAATGTTATGTTAATAGGGGATGCATTATATAAACAATGTTTCAAGCATCCTCCGTTTCAACATTCATATGTGTTTTTTTTTAATTTAAAGTATGTATTATGAATGTTCAAATTAACTAATTGAAGATGAATAGGGATGTTCCCATTCAATGCGCCAGCATGTATTAGATATTTCAGAAAAAAATCAATCATCACAAGAACCCTTAAAGAGCGTAGTTACCGTAAACAGAGTGTTGTTGCCAGACACATTTAGGATATAGGAGAATAGCACTCTAATAGTCTTTTATTTATCAAACAGCAGAGTGATACGATGCGATACGATATTTTATTTGACAACAAGCATAATACATTCAATACATACAAATAGAAAATAGAAAATACGGCAAATGCTTGTGTCGAGGTGTCACATAGCTTCACGGCTGACTGCATGTGACACATCAATAAACATATTAGTGTTGATAACAAACAGTCGCAAGGCTCTCATTACAGTCGGGATATATAACATCATAGGTGATGGTTGTTGAGAGTCGTGGGGACGAACACCATGGCCAGTATGCTGGCATCATCTGTATTAACATTTATTGATAAGTTGTTTCTTTAGATGCCTGCTGTAGGATTTAATGGTTTTCATTGGGCTAATTTCTTCCTGGATTGAGTTACCGGATTTCAGGACCTTTATGACGTAGACTATTGGATACAATCGATATATACGTCTTTGAATTATATGAGATTTACCTCTTTTTCGAGTGTCATGGGTGAGTATATTGTCATTAAATATAACAATTTGTGTGGCTAGGTCAGGGAAGTTTGGTGGGGAAAATTGTATTTCGCAACCTGAAGTATATATATATGTCACCTAATTTCAAATTATTTTATTTTTTTGCTGTGCGCATTATAAAGAGCTTTTGCAACAACTTGAATGGCATTTTTCTGCTTAATAAATATGTTATTTATGTATGTACTATGAGTGGAACACCAGAGTGAGATTGCATAATAAATATTTGGATATATCAAAGAATAATATTGTGTAATTAGGTGATTGGTATTAAATATATGCTTTACCTATCTTAAAGCGTATAATGATCTATCGAGTTTATTGTTAATGTAGTTTATGTAATCAGGCCATTGCAGTTTCTCATCAATATAAACAGGAAGCAATTGTAGGACATTTTTCAGTTCAATAGCTTCGTTTCCAATTTTAATATTTATCTTTTTGTCTAATGGCTTAGAGCTAGTTTTAAATATGGTATAATAGTTAGTTTTTCCTATGTCCAGAGATAGACTATGTGTACGAGTTACAGTGTCAATGCCATGTTAACATTACCTGAAGAGGTGAGAGAGCTGAGGTCGAAAAACAACTTTAATTGTTCTGTAATAACAAAAGAGTTTTAACAATTATTTTCAATGTTTTAAATGGAGTACATATCGCATTAAATATTCCATTATATGGAATTGTTTTATTCACTTCATCATGTATACCATTATATATATATATATATATATATATATATATATATGTGTGTGTGTGTGTGTGTGTGTGTGGTGCTTGGTGTGTGCGTGCATGTGTGTTGTGTATATATATATATATATATATATATATATATATATATATATATATATATATATATAACTAAATAAATAGCTAACTAAATATAGAAGCTCTTCAACAATCGAACCTAATGTATAAACTCCTTTTCATAAATAACATATTTATTGTTATTTATTTGAACAATAACTGCGACTATTGCTACAACTGATTGGTTTTTTTAACCCTGGCCTTATCATTAACTGGTACATATGATCGAATGCCAACTCATTATGTTAATGTAGCCTCCAGATCTCGTACGATTTTGTGGACGTGTCTTTCTTTCTCTCTTTCTGCCACTTCAACTAAAACAACTTGCTCTGGAGCTGGAATGTGTAAATCTAATTAATTGCTGTTTGTAGTGCCTACTATGAGGTACATCGATGGAAATAACCCGAAGATAACAATTGATCATCTACACTCAGACTTGCAACATACATCATAATTGAGATACGAAGATATACTCATCAAATCTATCAAGTCAGTGGATGCCACTAGCTGTATGACTTACAAGATATTAACGACAAATTTCCAGCTGATGTCCCCCTACACCCAAACACAGATAGAGTTTAAGGAGAGATTAATTCGTCAACTGAAATATATACTTGATAAAACGGCTTTGTTATACTAATACGTTTAGATGGGAGATTTTCAAACTTATACTGTCCAAATATCCGTGTATTGCAAACATATAACGTATACACAAAATCACAGATATTTTGAAAGCATGAAGGTTTTTTTAAAGATATTTAATTCTCTGTTAATTTATTGCGCTTCGGTTTTGTCAATATCAAACTTACATTTGTTGGCAAATAAAATAAACCCACTTACCACGCTAAACTGTGTACTTGGCCACGGACTCTATACCTGTTGTAATCTAGATTTAGTTGTAAATACGTTTCGGGTATTGGTCCTTTTAACGATTAGAGGGGGTAATGTCTAGTCGATACGTTTTAGTTATTGTATCTAATAAAGTTATTTAACAAACATTCTAAACATACTAAACATTCCATAAACTTCACACTTCCTGCAAAACAATGAGATATATCTTTAATATAATTATATATATATATATATATATATATATATAGAAAGAGAGAGAGAGAGAGAGAGAGAGAGAGAGAGAGTTTAGCTGGTTCAACAGGCAACCGTCAAGATTTAACAATTTATAAGCCATACTCTTAATTACAGTTAGGAATAAACATATGCATTATTCATGACGTAGAAATTAAACTAAGTCTTTGAATTGTATGAACCTGGAGAAAAAAACAGTGTTATTCCAGCATACAAATACAACGATATACAGAGGTGTGATGATTTGTATGTGACTACACTAGCTGAATAGGTTCACCATAATACAGTTAGTATATCTGATGAGAGATAAACATATCTGAATTATGCGCAATTTGTTATGCTTTACGAGTTATATATTATCCGTTGCGGGTTATTAAATGTAGTATTGCCGTTTAAAAACGCTTAAACGAGGTCCCCTGCCATAGGTAGCTGAGTTAACGAACAGAACTAGAAACAGTACTGTTACTAAATACGGTAGATCTGAAAGCGCCAATCGTAACATAATACGCATTCTGGTATTTATTGGATGATCAAATTACTCATCAACAACAAAATACAATACTAAGTGTGGTCTACCTGTCACCAACTAATGAATAATGTTGAATGTTACGAGCCTACTCCATCTAGAGAATTATATGTCATCTATATATCGACATAATTGAGATAGTTCAGATCTTGCGTAGGCAAACAAACATATATTGCTTATTCTCGAAACGTGACACAGCAACATTCCTCTTACCGAATCAAAGCTAAAACAACATCCCTCAAAAGACTTATTATACCAATCACAGTTTATAATAAGAAAGGACACGATCCTTATACGTGATCAGAAAAAACACCAAAACACTCTACCACAGAGGCATAGGATAGCTTGAACAGGGATATTTGAAGGAGGGTTTAATAATGACCTGGGCCACATTTGGTCACGATGTTTTGAAAAGGCATAGATAATCGTGAGTGGTGGGACATCTGGACGATTCATTAAGGTACCAGATAGAGATAAGCTATTTCTCAAGCTGAGGTGGCTAATGACAGACAGCTTCCAAAGTGACCAACGTTTTAAGATATTTTTAAACAACGAATTAGCTGCAGTCGTTTTGGCTGACAGTAACTCGTCCAGGTCGCAGCGCGGCGGTCATAGGAATGTCCAAGTTAGCATGGTACAAATCTACATTAACAGTCACAATACTCAGCCTGCGGTAGTTTCCGACCATTTGTATACATGAAAACGAATCATGTTATCTTCATGAATACTTCACGTTACTGGGGCAACGGCGATAAACATATGACACTTCGATTACACCAGACGGCACGTAAAGAACGTTAGCGAATGCCTCTTTAGTTAATCTAGCAGGAATATATTAAACAAGATCCAAACGCCTACGCATTGTCCACTGGGAGTTTCTTTTTTATTTGTATAGGTTTATTAAAGTAATTCTGGCAGCCAATACCTTGATGGATGTTTCTTATAACAGTCACTTTTATTGGCATTATATAATTTTTATCTTGAAACTTATATATATAAATTAGTTGTTTTCCAGATTCCTTAGAGCTAGCCACTATATGGCTTATTAATTTATTATAAAACAGAATATGCACGCGTGCCCAGTGTTGGCTTGCCGATACTAGCCATGTTACGCGCGCACCAGAGGATAAACTAAAACAAAACACACCTATGTTGATGACGTCATTACACAACTCTGCCCTGTGCGACTTACCAAGTGAAAATGGACAGAACCAAATATTTTAATTTAAGCTTACGGAAAACTGCAATTTATTCAGCTCTAATCACATATGAGTAGGAAATCTAATTCACCAGCATGACCTTTACCATCAAACGTTACCCACTAAACTTAATTCGATATGTCTAGAGTGCTCCGTATTGTACATCATACAGAACAACAGAAAACAACAAACAAAGAGACAGACAGACGTTCACAAATACATAATAGCTGATCCTGAATACTAACAATAGGTCGCACGAGAAAGAGATCGGCACAAGACCTCGCTACATTGCATCAAGCTGACGTTCACTGTACAATTTTTAAATAGTATCCATGTATTTCAAATGTTGAAACGTTCAAGGTAACGGGACAGCTTTTGAGATAAAATGTCAACTGCGTTAGTATACGTGATGGGCTCAGATTGGAATTAGATCAATCACTGGAAGATCGTCTTCCATCTTCTCCGGGACGAGCTCTGTATCTTGTGTTTCCATAGATTCGAAGTGACAATGATGAAAATGGGTGTTTCCTGATTGAAAACCACCTCAACGTAAAATGGTTGTCAAAACAATCGAACATTTCCAGTTCATATTTGTAGTAGTCTATTACAATTTATTTCCGTTAAACTAAATCGTTATTTTCAAAATAGTTGTTGCATTGACGATAAGAAACACAAACATTATGAAATATTGATTGCTGAATTAACAATTGCAAATACAAGAAATAAAGTTCAAACTTCGAATTATGTCATAACGTACACAATTTATACAAAATTTATGCTACTACTGGCACCGTAAAATAAATTCGTACTCAGTGAGCTTTCTTTATACAAACATATTTATCTCCCAGTTTAATTGCCATCGAAGTAAATTCGAGCTTGGCCCAAACAGAAAATCATCAGTTGAGTTACCAGGGATAAAACTCATGCTGGGACTTTTTCAGTTGCTGTCCCTAATCTTTGGAATTCACTCTCTAAACATGTTAAGTCATGAAATAGCATACTTTCTTTCCGTCACCATTTAAAAACGCACCATTTCAGACTCGCTTATCCTTCCTAAGTTTTCTTGCCATCTGATCATAGTTGATGAACTGTCCATCGTAACCGGACTATGAGTTTGCATAAACCTTATACAAGGTGCGCCACTGAGCTCGATTCTTTTCGGGGATATTGGCGTTATAGAAGTTTTGTAATTATTATTATTATTTCGTAAAATTGCAATTTAATACCCATATAAACATATCTTTGTTTGAGAGTGTGATCGATATTTGGCAAGGCCTCCAATTTTAAAACCACAAACCAAAAAACACAAACGCAGCACTTGTTTTGTAAGTTTTCAATCATAACGTTCCTCCTTATCAAATGTTCGCCACCAGCCCACATATTACAAAAGCAAGGTTTTAAGAACCTGCTAACTAGTGACGGTTGCTGGAAATGAAAATAAGAATTGGAATAAATAATAACTGTGTTTAAAAATAAATTCGATGAAAATGTTTGGCTTTCACAATCATAACGTGGCCCTATATGCTCCATATCATATGGCAAGTCGTAACTAGCAATGGTCGGTGGCTGTGTCGATTTTGGAACCCCGTCCCAGTGGCAGTATCCGTACGTGCATCGGTAGCTTTAAAGTAGACGACATAAATTGTTGGACGAATTAATGGGGAAGAGGGATCTAAATCCAGAAGCCGTTGTGTTAGCGCAGCGAGTGTGCCAAAGCACAAACAGGAAGTCAGAATGGAGAGTCCGTACGAAGTCTGGTGGTTAACGTGATTGCTGATGCGTGTGTGCGTGTATGCGTGCGTGTATGCGTGCGTGCGTGCGTGCGTGCGTGCGTGCGTGTGCGTGTGTGTGTGTGTGCGTGTTGTGTGTGTTTTAGCTGTGTATAATACGGCACGGGCACAGAGAATCTCGAACCGTGAATTCAAACTCTAGACGTTTCATCAGGGGACTGAATCCAGAGTGGCGACTTTTCTTTAGCTGAAGATACTGCGTTCTCTCTCTCTGTGTGTGTGTGTGTGTGTGTGTCCGTTTGGATGTTACAACGTGACATACACAGAGAGGATAGTCCAAATAAGGACCCCCCCCAGGGCCAGTTTACAATATGCATTAGCAATTCCCTTGATACCATCTCTAGCGATAAACATTTACATTTCATCTATTTGTATCCGGTTATGTTTGGAGTACTTTGGCCTCGCCATCTTTATCTATTTTTGGGCTATTAGAGAAAGGGATTTTTAAAAAAATGGGCAGATACAAGAAGAAGAAGAAGAAGAAGGCATCAACGAATAATGCGAATAACGGATACGAAGAGGTGCTCGGAAAACACTTCCTTCCAGTCTCTTTATATTTGGCGCATTTGCGTTAGGGGACGAAATCGAATCAACTATGGGGAGTGTTGTTTCTTCGTTAAAAACTAACATCGTGTCGGCAGCATCACGAATATACACTGATCAGCTTAATGGCCTTATTTTGTTTGTTATTTATTAAATCAGATATCATTTCAAATAACTGCGGTCATTTTAAAGCATTTATTTATAAAACAGTAAACACGAGAAATCACAGAATCCGGAAACAGGAGTGAGTGAGTGAGTGAGTGAGTGAGTGGGTGACCGGGTGAGCGAGTCAGTCAGTCAGCCAGCCAGCCAGCCAGTCAGTGAGTCCTTTATTTAGCCTTGAACCTGATCACACCTTAGACATGTGGCCGAGGGATGACACTCCAAAAAATCCGAAAACTGTCCTGGAGGGTCCCTGGAAACTGGATGGAATTTCATATAATATATATATATATATATATATATGTGTGTGTGTGTGTGTGTGTGTGCATGCATGACTGGAACTTAAAATGTTACCTGGAGATTTTTAACGTTTTACTTTACCAATTACACTCTAGAGCGCCTTCTGTATTGGTGTACCATAATAATATAGAGATAGGAAACCTTCTTCGAAACACGACATATATTCTAAACATAAGTTATTCCTATCCAAATAACAACACTTTTAAAGCAAACAATTGCGTTGATGTAGCACAGGTGTTATTGTGGTTAGCGGTAAACTAAATGCTCGGGTTTAAGTAGACGACTATGGGTCTTTCATGCTTGTTAACTTGTTAATTTTATTATAGAGCGAGATCCAGCCGCGCTGGATTGTAGAGCCTTTGTTGTGGATCGAATCTCAGTGCTGTCTGTTTTCGTGTGATGCTTCATCAGTAGAATGTTTTACAATTATCCACGTTTGTCAGTAAGGAGAAATCCACAGCAATACATCAGTATGCATGACTGACTGATTCACTGTCTGACTAGATAAACGAATGAGTAAATGTATGTCTCAGCGACCCAAAGAGCTATGCCAGCAATGGCATTGGCTTCTGTTAGGGACATCCAATTTGGACTGGTCAATTGGTAGAGGCTTGACTAATATGGACTAAGGGTGAGGTAGACCCTAATCCAAACAGAATCCTCGTGCGCTGAAGTCAGAGGTATTTGGACACTCTAGTGGCTGGGTCAGTCGGTCGGTGAACCAATGTGTAGGTGTGTAAATCTCTGGATAGGCTTTAGCAATACAAAGATATCAGATATCATTTAGTATTTGTGTTTTTAATCACCTTTTACTCAATCAAGAATTATACGGCGAGCTGATGGTGAACATCAATCCAGAAGGTGTAGGTTTTGGATAATAGGTGTCATACCGGTCTTCGCAACATATCACTAATGATCAAAATTGCATTCACTAGTCAGTGTTTATGAGATCAACCGGATCATTGATAGAAAAATAAGTGTCCAGATAACATTGTATAGAAAGGAGCTTCTTAGAGGTAATTCAATTCGTTCATTAATAAATTGAGAAATAACTGAAAAATGAAAAGAACATTCCCGAAATTTATGAGGAAAAAATTATAATAAAAAATTACGCAACATTACAAAGAGTGAAATAATCAGAATCTTTTTTTAGGTTTAAAAAAATCTTTACTGGACCAGCGTACCACATTTCGGGGTCAACATCGGTGCAACCCATTGACCGACAAACGGGCTATAAATAAAGATGAGAACACCCCGACACCGTTAATAAATAATAAACGACCTCAGACTAACGGGTGTAGCTCTAATAGACGCTAATATTAGCCCCGAAAAAGTGGGCGTGTAATGAACTACCTAACCCGTACCATTAGAACATAAACAGTGTTCCGAGCCGGGATTTGTAGCTCGTCGAGATAGTATGTTTACTCACCGAGTTCTACCCCACACGAATCGGTGGGGGAGGGGGCGGTGAGGGGGGGGGGTCCAGCAGTTTGAGCCGCGGGTGTCGGAAAGGGAGCGGTTTGTTATCGAGGTCTAGTTTGTTTTTTACGGGGGACGAACGGACCCGGTACGAGGAGCAAGCGTCGGAGATCGTAATCTGATGTGAAGGTGAACTATTTTTAGCTGGCCAGGTGACGGGTCAATCACGTCTGATATTCGCCGTTTTAGGCGATAAAATCTTGCTGCTAACCGTTCGCGGAAGTCCGTTTGTTTATCCGTTGAGGAGTTGGCCCGTTGAGGAGTGGGTGGTTTACGCCGACGACTGGATGTTGGCGCCCAGGGCCAATAACCTAGTCGCCGACCAAAAATTGTCGTCGACGACCACAACGACCTCGTAGCCCGCAACAACAACCTTCCACCTATGACCATAGTTTCGTCGGGGTCATAAGTTGTCGGGAACGACCAAATGTTGTTACCAACGGCCAAATGTTGTTACCAACGACCATACATAGCCAAAGGTTATCGCGGGCCAAACGTTGTCGCGGTCATTCCTCGACTTGGAGGTCAGAGAAAGTTACGTCTGTATCTCCATGGTCTAACTAGTGCCATGGTTGATCACAGACTTCAACTACCGCTGCCTCTTGGCCCAAGTGTCAGGTGCAAAAACATACCCGTAAAACAGGAATATTTCAAATATTTGACAATTTTCGCTGACGAAGAGTTCTCGGCCTGGCAAACAGCTACATATGAATTTAATTTTTCCCCTCTGTAGTATGCAATTATTACGGATATTAATATAATTTGGTAAATATATTATGTCAATATACACAAATGTCTAGTCTTTACGAATATGTTTATTTAGAAATGCCTTAGAATTAATCCTCTGTCATGGAATTTGTCTGTTCAGTGGCCTATTTGAAGTGTGTCACTCGTCAAACAAAACTCCACACATCTGGGTCGATCTTCTAACATCCGTACGGTGTTCATAACAGTTGGCGACGGGAATTGGCGATTCGTCTATTCTTAAAATTGCTGCCATGTATAATATGACTGGACGGTGAGTAAGTTTACATTTCGGTTTTTTCCCCGTAAGCATCCAATACATTCGCAATTCAAAGCTGTGTTTCGGCACCTTTTATCAGATTAATAACTTTGTAGGGAATGTAAATATCGATGAAATACGAAGTGCAGCAGATAACAAAAGCGGCAAGATAAGAACATATTTTAGTTTGCACAAGTTTGCAGTTATCCAGTCACGGAAAGATGCCATAGGTCAGCGGCAACACAGGTGTACCGTGATCTTATAGTCACTGGGGATGAATGCTAGCCAGCGACAATTCATTTGACAGCAAATGCAAACACACACACTTACACACACATATATATATATATATATATATATAGGTATGCGGAATATTCCGCCCAACACCTTCCGTACCCCAACATGAACGGTGCTATGGGTGGTGGTTGTTGTCGGCTGGCGAGACCCAGTAACTATCGGGGCGAGATATGTCTCCCGTCACGATCGTCCTACATCTAAAATACGCTGTACTTCGTGCGCCTAGGAGGATCGAAGCACGCGGTGCTGGCAGTTCTCAACCCAGAACCACCAATGTAGGTTAATCGTATCAAACCATTCCTCGGTTAGTTAACCGGCTGGCTGACCGAACTAAATTTCACCATACACATACACACACACACACACAATGAGGCTAACAGAACCCGATCATAAGTCTCTGTACAGTAAAACCTCTATAACCAGGAACGTGTTTTCTGTGGCACTACTGATAGGCACTACTGACAGACATGGTGATGATGATGATGATGATGATGATTGGAGCTTTACGGTCACTGTTGGGCACACGGCAGGCTAAATAGGCCGAGCGACCTCCAAAGGTAATGAAGCGAAGTCAAAGATGAAACACCCTTCAGATATGCCCACGCCGAGATTCGAACTCAGGTGGTAGTGAGTGATCTGTTATCCAACGCGCTACCAGTTACAGCAAGGAAGCGCAGTAATAGACCTATCTAAGGACAAGAGATAATGACCCCCCCCCCGTGATTACTTCGTATGTGGAATGCTTAGTCTAATCGTCTAAATATTTTACGGGTACAATCATGGTTATACGTCTCAGAATCTAAGTAAATAACTCACTAACCCACTCACCCAGTCACTAGTTTACTCACCCAGTCACTATTTCGCTCTGTTCTAGCTAGTCCAGTGACCTACCTATAAACCTGTCACAGAAATGACCTAATTAGGACGTTCAAAGGAAAAGTTTGATAATCGCTAAACATTTAATTGGAGATGAAGGTAACCATAAAATATAATGATCTATTTCGAACAGTTGACAGCTGACTGAGGCTTTACTCTTTTAATTCTTCATGGTTTAACTGGTAGAGTTATTGGCCACATATATCAACCATCTCAGTTCAAATCTTGGCTTGGACATGTCGGAAGGTTTGCTTCCTTTACTTTACCCCATTACCTTTCAATGTCCCTGGGCCAATTTAGCCTGTACAGTGCACAACAGTGTCCTTTAAACATTGCACATCATTGTCTTTCAGATCTGTCCAATTTTCAAAGTTTTGAACCAAGAGAATTGACCGTAATACGAGGTACCCACGAAGTTAAGGAAATTGTGTACACTGAGTCGCGTTATATCAATGAATGAGGCTAAAATTTAATAATGCAGCCCCTCTAAATACAATCGAGCCAACCCTAGAATACAATATATCGCCACCGTCAATCGTAACAGCCTACGGTGCCACCTAGCGAGATGATGTTAATTAAGTTGCATGGCATTTAAAAAGGACGAAAACAGAATATGAATACAGAAATATTTGGCTTAAGGGGCCATCCTTGAGACTAGATAATATGGTGATTAATAACAATACATTCCAGCTCTCAGGCGCTTTAAATAAAACAAACTGTTTTAATTAGAGGCAGCCTTTAAAGGTTTTGTGACTTTACCTGAAAACGTCAATTCAATCGGAATCTCAAACAGAAGCCGTCGGGGGGTGATTCAGTGTTTAGACAGCACTAATAAGAGTACGACCTGTTCATGATCCGTAGCTGCCCGCTTAAGTTCGGAGTTAAGAATTAGTTCATATCGCTTGTCATAAGGAGACATTGAAAGAATGCAACTCTTTCTGTTTGGATGTATAGCCAAGCCCCAATAGCTCGTTTATTTATTAACTACAAGATACAGCTAGCTGTTGGGAGTCTAATCGAATAAAACTTCATTCCTGGTGTCTGACATCCTAATGAAACATCCCTCACAAACTGATACTGGAATTCGAAACCAGATCAAGAGGTCTCAAGAGAGGCGCTCTATCAAGTGCGTACAAGAACGCGAAAAGTGACATACAGCAGATCGCAAAGTTCGAAAGTAAGATCTACCCTTGAAGATGCCTCAACTCTAATCTACAGTACATTCATGGTGTGACTACCATCATGGAACCAGCAATATTTGTTTTTATAATTAATAACCGCTAACAAAATTAAAGAGTTCATATTTTAAGTAGTCTATTTGATAGGAAATCAGAGTTTTAAGGGAGGTAGTCAAGCTGCCAAGTTTGCTGTAACTGATTGTGTACCCAGTGTTGTGTTGTTTTGTTTCATTTCGGGTTTTCGCCTTCAAAGAGGAATTAAATGAGGAAAAAACAACAGCCAACGGCTAAAATTCGGTGATTACTTGTTTGGCCGCAACAACAATCGCCCTACGGTAATTCGTGCGCCAGTTTGTGGTGTCGGTGCAGAAAGATCTTCCATTGCCAGCGATTAATATCAATAAACTCCCCGGTGCTCCTGGCGCTTTTCGGCGTCTAGATGTGTGAACCGTGTCACGTTCTGGCTTTGGTCCGCCTTCGCTGATAATCATTTATGTTAGAGAGATACACAGCAGGATGGTGGCGCCATCTGTTGTAACGAAGCGAATCGAAAGCCTTTCCGACATCAACGAAGACTGGTGATAGTTCGGTTTAACTACGTCATCGAATGCGGCGTGGCAATATCAAACTCAAATAGCAGATTGATTGAGTGATTGAGTGATTGATTGGGTGAGGTTTAAACGCACGGAGGTAACTTTGAGTGGTCCGTTTGTAGTCGTTTCTAACGACCTGGAGGAATGAATCAATGGGTACTTCACTCGGCGTCATAACTGGTCCGATTTAGGACATAAGGCCGGGGGGTAACTTCACATAGCAACATCCAGAAACACGGATAACTTGAGTGAAATCAAACCCAGATTTAGAAGTACTTTGGCGACTGGGACACAGGAATGCCATTTGATATGCCGGGGCCACGGTAGGCTATTTGCGATCTCCTATAGATATAACCAGGAAGACAGAAACCATAGAGATGCTGATGATTGGTATTTTTCTGCCACTTATGTGCATATGATAGGCTAGATGGGCCGAGTGACCTCCAACGGTAATGAAGCGAAGTCAAAGATGAAACACCCTTCAGATATGCCCACACCGAGATTACCAGTTAGACCAAGGAAGAGCCCCAGAATACTTAGAGAAAAACTGTAATCTACTGTAGTACAAGCTTCAAATAAAGAGATCAGTTTTTTATCGGCCTTTCCTATCAGCTCGATGTTGAACGAAAAGGGATAATCTAAGAGGATTCTCTGCCGTTTTGACCGATACTATTAATATCCATGAACCTTCGATCGAATTATCCCGTACTTGAATGAATAAATAAATGAATGACTGATCAGATTAATAAAAACTATTTTATTACCATTTTCTTCCTTCAGCGCAAGAAAACTTCGCGTGATAAAGATCAGGATTTCGGGTGGCATCAAAGTTAAGCAAAGGGGGAAAATGACTAGCATGAAGTCATCATATAGTGACATATATAGGTAATTTTAAGAGGACACTGGATATTATGTGTTCATCGATGTGATGTCATCGGGTCACTCCAATTTTCATTGCAGAAAACTCATCGACGAAGTACTTTTATAACGAAAAGTCCCGACACAATTTCATCCAAGAACCAGTAGGCCAAATCCTCGGTGATCCAGAATAGACCCCAAAAACATGATCCACATCGAGAACAGGGCGCCACAAGTTATTTTATTAAATCATTAGCAAACTAATTTATAATAGACTATACTGATTCCTTGGACCGGGGATAAAAGCCCCCGGGAAGGGATTTTGGTCCTCTCTCTGACTTCCGGTTGCGTCCAGTGTGTTTTGTCCCTATACTTTCTTACATGTGTACCAATATATTATTTTTTTGGGAAGCAAGCGTCCCTGCTGTGTCTCGCAAAATAATCCATTCTATGTGTTTTGTACCCAAAAAATTACGAACCTTCATTCGTCACACAGTGATCAATACGGGATCAATAATAATGGTTATGATTGATGGTTTACGGCCACTTTTGTGCTCAAGATAGGCTAAATGGGCCGAGCGACCTCCAAAGGTAATGAAGCGAAGTCAGAGATGAAACACCCTTCAGATATGCCCCCACCGAGATTCGAACACGGGTGGCAGTGATCTTTGGTCCAATTGATTATTATTATTGTTGTTGTTGTTGTTGTTGTTATTATTGTTGTTGTTATTATTTTACTCGTACTTGCCCCAGTTTTTGACCACGTTCTTGACGTTGAATAGATTATTATCTGTTATGTCATATATCATTAGAATCTCGGTTTTCTAACCATGAATGACACGTTTAACCATTTAGTGACCCAGAAGCCACTCCAATCAACACATACTAGAATGAAAAGATAGATCAGATATATCGTGAACACAAACAATAATAAACACGAACCATAATAAACACAAGTGTAAATAGGTAACACTTTTTCATGGTGCGACCAAACTGAGATGTTTTCATCCTATTGTTGTCGGGGTTTTTTCCCCCGGTATACCGATTGCAGATTATTTCTTTCTAAATTACTGACCTATTTGTGTTATATGTTTTTCGAACGATTTAATACAAATTAGCAACGTTTTCTTTCACACCTTTACAGTCTCGTCATTTCTTCGTCCGTGTTGTGGCTGAGCCAGTTACGTGAGATATAATTCGCTCTCGTGAAATATTAGGTTTTGGTTCGTGATAGAAAAATTTGCATAACTCGATGGTTTTCTTCAAAGCAATATTTATATGTTTTGTGGGGGGAAAAAATCAACACCGGTTTTTACCTTGGGACTTTAACAAGGAAAACGTGTTATATCGAGTAACAATCGTAATATTATTTAATCACTACGTTTTATGGTTAACTTTGATGTGCTTCTGGCTTTAAATCATTATTATTTTTGGTCATTTTTCCCCCGTGTACGTGACAAGAAAATTCTACGGTGTCTCATTAGAACCGTGTTTGCTTGATACCTGTAAAGGTACTACGTGGCATCGATGATGGAGGTTGGCATGTGAGGGTTGGAGGTTCGGTGCTGAAGGTTAAGTATAGCCTGGTGACCATTCGATCTTGGGAATACGACTGGTTCGGGGTAGTAATAGTTGATGAGATTCATCGTGGGATGGTGAATCGTTATTTTAAATGATGAATTATCCAGATCAATTATCAATGTACGAACATGCACACACATACACACACTCACATACACATAAACACACACACGCGCGCACACACACATATATATATATATATATATATATATATATATAATTGTATGCAGGTATACAAATTAACGGACGTACGTGTATAAGAACATGGCAAAATAGAGGAAACATTCCTTATATATATATATATATATATATATAGAGAGAGAGAGAGAGAGAGAGAGAGAGAGAGAGAGAGAGAGAGAGAGAGAGAGATGGACAGACAGATATACTCGCTCACAACAATATTACAACACCAGACACTAATAAGAAACCGTTTAGAAGCCACAAGTCGCCTTCCATTTTAATTTCCATTTCCTACAAAACAATTATAAACGAACTTTTGCCAAAAACAAAACTTTAGATCTGCCTCCTCTTTTTTCGTGACGAGCTATCTAATCTTACCCGTCCGCTTAATGAAACCGCAACTAACGACACCGCATTGGTGAAACTCATTCACGCCACCTGGCATATAGAAGTTCGACAATTGCGATTTTTAAAAAAAAGTTCGGAACATTCTGATTGCTAAAAAGCTAGTCTAAGGTTTTCTTTACAAACAAACAGTCGATATTTCTTGACCAGGTATGTTGATTGGTGTGTGGGGGAGGGATTGGGAGTGGCCGGATCGAGTGCGTAAGACACATTATAAATAATTGTTAATTAGCGAGGCTGTTAACTTACTAATTAACCTCTTTCGTGTTATTAATTATGTTCTTATCAGCCTCTGAGACGGGAGCTTAGGTCTTTGATACAGTCGAACCTTTGTATTATGGATATCGACAATTCCGTGCCATTTCGCTGACCAGTAGTCCGTTACTCGTATTTCAGATGGCTGATATTAAGATTAAAAACATTGTCTGCCACAATACAGCACAGGCTTTCGTCCTAATTATTTCATTCCATATTCTTAGATGATGATAAAGATCATGAAGATATGATGATAACAAAATTAATAATAATAATAATTATTATTATTATTATTATTATTGTTATTATTAGAAGCAGTAGTAGTAGTAGTGCCGTTGTTGTTAATGCTTTCGTTAGAAGTAAATGTCAAGAAGTGATATTTAAATAAATATTTATGCTAATATTAATATTAATTCTACTACTATTACTACTACTAGTGCTACTACTATTAATAAAATACTAATAATAATAATAAGAAGAATAATAATAATTATTATTATTATTATATGCAAATGAGATGATGTGCAAAGACAGTTTTTTAAAGCGTTCCGTGTATTAATGTTTATTCTAGTCATTTATCTGTATTTGATGAGAGGAGGGGTTATTTCGATAAAACCGAAAACTAAATTTTTATTTTGTTATTTAAATATCATAAATATAGATAAACTGAGAGATGGGGGGGATGCGAGAGAGAGAGAGAGAGAGAGAGAGAGAGAGATTATATTTAAGACGAGAAAACAACGCAGCCTTCATTAACATAGAATCAGGCAAAAGACTAATGGCGTGGGAGGGCTGGGGGATAAATGTTGACCCGTAATCATAAGGTTGTCCCCGACACGAGGTGCGCCTTAAGCAGGTTCTACTGACGAGGTCGTGGCTGGCTGTGACGTAATTGGTTAGCAGGACGGGGGGGGGGGAACTATTTGGTTTTATAGCCGAGTGAGAGGTGAAAACATTTGGTTTAAAAGTGAACACAAACATTTACACTTACATAACCATGAAGTGTAGTGGGATCAGGGTGTAGTTGTCTCACAGCTGAGTATTTCAGAAATTCTATTTATAAAACGAAATATATTGAGTTGTACGGAATGTTTTCACTCTAACCGAAATAAAACCTACACGTAGTCTGTTTTATGGGTATAATTAATATTTTCTATTATTTTTATTAATGTGATATTCAGGTGTATGACTGTGTTTATTTTTTTTCTCGGAATTCCATAATTAATTAACTTAATGGATATAGGTACGCCCAGGTGTGTGTGTACATGTGTTCGTTTTATTTTTGAATATGTGTAGTTTTGTGTGTGCATGATTGTGTATTTGTGATATATATATATATATATATATATATATATATAACACTTTAACCTCGACGATCCTCTCTGGGAGTAAATTCCGGACCTGAAAATCAGCATCCCAGCACGCAGAAAACTACGCTGCAGCAATGTCGGAAAAAGTCGGAAGACCATTTGACATTGGCCAATTGAAGAGCGTTTACAAGACGTTTTATCGAGACCCAAAGTAAACCGACTCTTTCCACCCGCATCAGCCGGTGTTTACTTCGAATTTGACACCGATACACCAAATGCCCAAATCGGGTCGGTAACAAATGGTACACTATTGGCAGCATCTAAGGAATGCGATAGGTGTCGTGTGCAGAGTGTCGCCCTCTCTCAGGTATGAGGTTACATCGTGCTCTTGCACGTCAGAAGATGCAATTAAAAGAAGCCCTTTCCAAATAAGCTTTTTTGTACATGTGTGTCGTTAAGCGTCACTCACTCACTCACTCACTCAGGTGCTTGCTCACTCACTCACTCACTCACCGGGGCGCCTCCATGACGTCACTGGTAGCGAGGTTAGCCGCAGATCTATAGCAACTGGGTTCATTTCTCAGCCGGGTTATGTTGTTTCATCTTTTACTTCGCCTCACTACCTTTGGAGGTCGCTCGGCCCATTTAGCCTGCCTTGTAAAATATTAAATTACACACACACACACAAACATACACATACACACACAAACACACACACACACACTCTCACTCACATGCATAATCACTAACTCACTCACTCACTTATTCCTTCAAGTGTTTACTCAGTCACTAACTCACTAAACTGAAGCCAATTGCTATAGACACCAGTTAATGAGCTGTACCTCATCACTGTACGTCTGTATTTCGTATTGCCGTCATGTTGAATCTGATTCAGCGCTCCGTAAAATGAGTAACTACGTCACCGAGTGATTTACTATTTACCGCAAAGACGCAAACATCTGCAGGCAATATATTAGTGAAGACCCAAAACTGATAAAATGGCATTTAGAAAAAGATAAATTACTCGCTCCAAGCATTTACAAACCGCCCTGTATAGTGTTTAACGCACGCGCTGGCACTGGCAACGACAGGCAAAACAGCACACATAAGGACATATATATATATATATATATATATATATATATGGGTTGGGATTCATATAATCCAGTTTGGCAAGAGAAATACAGTATATGAGACAAACAGGCAAATAACACGCGCGCGTGCGCACATACACACACACACAAAGAGAGAGAGAGAGAGAGAGGGGTGGTATCAACAGTATTTTAATATTCACTTCTTCGCACCCTATCAACCCCCCTCCCCGAATATCAGATTCCTTTGCAAAGTCACCGCCATGTGGACATAGTTTTGTCTGGCCGGCCGCAGTCCGCAGTTTTCGTTCTGGTATTTCCTGCGCTGATAGCGCCCTCTATCAGCGCAGCAGATCGCCATTTATCATTGTGAAATGATATCGAAAAATATATCTGCCATGTCAGCGATTTAATCTGCTGAATATTGTCTAATTATTAGTTCAAGGTTGTGTTAGGGGCTTTCTTTCCGATAACGATCACATTAGTGATAAATGGCCGCGATACGATGATCTGAGATGATAGTGATGCGATAAAGAAGGGATGACAATTGATGGCTGGCAAGAAACATATCTTCGTCGAGCGGTTAGAGAATGTCAAATATCGCAAACACGTCATGTGCCCAGTTATCGCACCGGGAACTGGGTTCGATAGTGCGACCTAGTATCGGTTGTGTGGTTTTCCGGTTGCGTATCTCTATACACGTCAATCAATCCCTGTGTGGGACGGGGGGTTGGGGATGTGTTCGGTAGAAAGGACGTGTCCCTGATCCAGGTAGCCGTTTCGCAACATCTCAAACTTCCCACAGATCCAGAACGATTACCAATGAGTCGGCTATAAACCAGGTTGATTTCGGATTAATTTCAAGGTCATATATCGAGGCAACCACACACGCACACGCACACACGCACACGTACACACACATACACACACACACACACACACACAGTAATTTAAAATAAACTTTAATTCGCATATAATTAAGATTTATTTCTACATCAGAACTGTGACGAGATGGAGAAAATAGTTATAAATAGTCGTCCTGTATTTTAGCATCTTCCAATATGATACAATGTCACGGTTCCGAGAGTTGGCTGTCGAGTGTTTTGCGGTATTATATTTAGCTTGTTTGTAGGCTTGTCTTCTACACGTATTACGGGTTACCGTACATCACGTAAAATGTAAGCACATCGCAGGCAACCGCTAGAATTTGATATTTAGGAATGTATCCATGGCGGAGCATGGGGGGCGTGATGGAAGTCATACATAGGCTATCCCGATGTAAACAAAGGCCAAATAATAACGTATTACTTTCAATTATAAAATGTTTCACAATGCAACCCCGCTGCGCCTTTCTCCACCCCCCTCGCCTCCCCCAATAACGGGCGTCATCCGCTATTTCATACATTCAGACTCTATGCTAGACCTGACCTACATATAGCTCCGGAATCGACCCCCGCACCATGTTAACGACCTCTTGGTGCACATTCCGGGTCGATGTTTCGGCTATTTATTGTGACATTTGATTAAAATGTGCACACAATTGGGAAAAAGTGATAACGACATATTTACGGTAGACAACGCTAAAAGGTGTCTAAATAAGGAAATATGAGTCTGGCTTAATGTAGCAGATACCGGAATAAACGTGATCCCGCCATTGTTACATCTTTCCGTGTTATTGCTCCAGAAGTTGACTTTTCTCTTGATGCTCGACCAATTTTCTTCGTGCCGGTGATTAAGTTTTGAGAGAGTTAAGACATATTTGAGATTTAGCGTACTCTCTCTCTGTCTCTGTATATATATATATATATATATATATATATATATATAAGTGTGTGTGTGTGTGTGTGTGTGTGTGTCTCTCTCTCTCTCTCTCTCTCTGTCTCTCTCGATCAGACAGTGCACTCATCATATATCTACACGCTATCTACACTTCTCAGGGCGCCGAGATACCGAACCCAGCGATAGAGATCGCGGCATACCAGAGGATTGACGAAATATGGGACTCAGGTAAAGGCTCTTTAGAAAGGTGAACGTTCACAAATGGCGTAAACTGGCTAAAAGGAGTGGTTTTTGGTGGTCTCTTTCTCACTCTCTCTCTCCCCCCTCTCTCTCTCTCTCTCGCTCTGTGTGTGTGTGTGTGTCGTGATGCACACGTGCATAATTGGATTACGTAGGCGAAGCACGTAAGTAAATATACAGCTGGGACGACTGGAACTGACAGGTGGAAAACCTACGATGGATCCCCTCTTCTGTCTCTCTCTCTCTCTTTCTCACTCTCTCTGTATCTCTCTCTCTCTCTCATTCTCTCTCTCTGTCTCTCACACACACACACACACACACACTCTCTCTCTCTCTCTCTCTCTCTCTCGCTCTGCATGCCAGTCTGAATAACCCAGCTACTAACTAACTGATTCACTGACTGATTCACTTATTCACTGATTCACTCGCTATATCTCCCTCTCACACCACATAAATTCAAAATTTGTGTGGGTGTTTATGCGCGTTTTTGTTACTCTTTGTTTGTCTGTCTGTCTGTCTGTCTGTCGTCTTTCCACGTGTATCTTTTCACCTGGCATCAGTCCGAGTACTCAAGGTAGAACGCCATTAAAATATTAAACTGTATTTTTACATTTAAATGGTAATCAAGAAATCAACGGTACGAGCATCTCCCGTTATGAACGTGTCAATCATTTGTACAAAGAACATGTCATAATTGTAACATTCAACTAAAATGTGACAAAATGCATCGGTTACATTCTTAGAAAGAAATCGCAGAATAAATGCGATTTGGTTAGTTTTTCTTCGTTTAATTAGCAAGCCATCTGCAATGATTCCAACAGGTTTTCGGTGAGAGGATGTTTAGTTTTGACAAGAACTGAAATAAATTCTCTCACCGAGTCTAAAGGCATTATGAGAATCGCATAAAAACTGGAAATGACATCAAAAGCACGTGAAATTATTCCTTTTTTTTCTAAATACGTAAAATTAAATCTTAAAACTGAAATTAAGCCCGAAATTATGTCAACATTAAAGGTTAGGGAAGAAATGCTAAATGAAATTGAAATTTATCGGCATTCTGAGCGAGCACAGAATAGTTATTAGAGAATTGTAAACAAAAATATTGCTAATGATTTAAGAATGGTGAGAAATGTTTGGCAGCATTTCTTGTCAGCTAATTGTCGCCGGGTATGGATACGGAGCAGGGAATTTATGATCCCAGATCAGAAATCCTATAGGATCGTATATGTGTGATGTCGTATTGCCTTTCGGCGCACTTTAAATTCGGTATGCTGTTAGTAAGTGAGTGAGTGAATGGATAAAAGAGTGAGCATGTGGGCGTGTGGGTGGTTGGACGTGTTGGAAGTTTTAGTGAGTGAGTGAGTGAGTGAGTGAGTGAGTGAGTGAGTGAGTGAGTGAGTGAGTGAGTGAGTGAGTGAGTGAGTGGTGGTGGTGGTGAGTGGTGGTGGTGGTGGTGGTGGTGGTGGTGGTGGTGGTGGTGGTGGTGGTGGTGGTGGGTGAGTGAGTGAGTGAGTGAGTGAGTGAGTGAGTGAGTGAGTGAGTGAGTGAGTGAGTGAGTGAGTGAGTGAGTGAGTGAGTGAGTGAGTGAGTGAGTGAGTGAGTGAGTGAGTGAGTGAGTGAGTGTGTGAGTGAGTGAGTGAGTGAGTGAGTGAGACCCATTTATAGCTGTACTTTCGGTGCAGGAAAGGGGATAACTGTACGGGATCCGAGTTTTGACTGAGCCCTCCGGAATTAATTAACTTATATATATATATATATATATATATATATATATATATATATATATATATATATATATATATATATATAAAGACGAGAGAGAGACCAAATTGGTTGTTTCGCCTGGAGCCCCGCACTCTCCTGGGGACGTGACTATCTTCCCACTTAACAACCTCCCATTCACCTTAGATTTAATCACCACCAATCCATTTCCCGTATTATCCCAATTTTACAACACTGGTAAATTCCTAAGGGTCCGTTACTTAGTTTAGAACCCTGAACGTCTAAATAGTCTCAGACTCCAATAGCTCACTCATGGCGGAAAAACGCGAGCAATTGTGCGAGAGCGTTTAAGTTTCCGCTTAAGGCAAAATCAGTTCTCGGGAAACAATTATCAGCCAGTGCGGGGTCGTAGGGCACGCCGATCAGTTACCTATCATTTCAAGATGGCTGCCAATAATGCTCGGATTCCGGGAAGCAATATACAAAACGAATACGAAAGAAGCAAAAAACGAAATGCGACGAAACACTGCCGATGCAGCGATGTGTAGGCGGAGCCCATTTAAAACGGTGACCGGGTTTTGCTTTCCCATTAGAACTGTCAACAAACGTTAGTCTTCGCAGAGACGCTGTCCTATTAAGCTCCGAGGGAAGTCGATTTCTTGGAAACGGCGAGACTATGCATGAAATATGTCAGATAAAATAGCGGCACCGGAGCCTGACCTTCGACACGGTGGCCGATGAATGTGATGTATCTTCGGGGAGATGCCAAATATAGCGGAATAGTTTCTCTCCATAGTTGTGGTTTTTAGGATTGACCTTTTGTGGCCGACCAATTACAGCTGGCGAGAAGTGCGGCTTCCGGACGCTGATGTTAGTGTGGCAAGTTGCTCGCTCGGTACTATATTACGAGCATCCATGCTCGTGCACAAACCATCGTAGGTTGTGGTTCGTGTACATACCTCCGCACACCAAACAATTAAATTCTTATATATATATATATATATATATATATATATATATATATATATATATATATACTTTTTATATTTTCTTAACAGCTTCGACTTGAAGGTAAATTATAATTAAAAGTGGCATCCTGTAATAGAGTGAACTAGAATGCTTCCAATACGAAGGTAATCGGGATAAGTAGGTCATTCGGTCAAATCCATAACGTGTACAAGGGATCAGTTTATTTCATCTGATTGAATAATTGGACTATCTCTCTCTCTCTCTCTCTCTCTGTGTGCGTGCGTGCATCACCCTCTCTATCACTCCCTCCCCCCCCTCTCTCTCTCTGTGTCTGTGTCCTTCACATTCTTAGGCTAAAAGGGGAACAACGTCCGACAATTGTTTCACAACAAACCCATTATGATAGTATTCGTCCAGGCAGACAAACATCATAACATGTTAAAAACTGAATTATGGGGTCATTATTATGACGTCATGTGTTATGGCGTACAGCAATAACGTCTCGTTGTGGTCACAATATTGATGAACCTTTGGAAACTGGAATCTTTCAACAAAGGACTTCAAATGATAAACATCAAAGGCACATAAGTGTACTTAAAAGGCGTAGCTTGATATTTTTTAATATATTTATGTGACGTAACTTTGCATTTAAAACAAAACAAAAAAGACATTAAAGAAACCCATCTTCATCTTTCTCGGGAATTACAATTTGAGATACATTTAAATAAAGAAAATAACAGGACCGAAAAATCGACCGTAAACTGTGACTTGTTTCGACAAATTTCTCGCGAAATTTATTTTATTGCCCTGCAATTGGCGAGCCATTTAAAGTGCAATAAAAACCGGGTGAGGCGCTGTTCGCCTTCGGCGAAAATTGCTACTTTATTCCGATGACGTTTCATCAATAAACCACATCGTACCTTCCTGCACTTTAGAAAGGAATGTTAAGAACTGGGCGTGTTTTCTTGGTAGGAACGAGGCTTTCGGCCATCAAGCTGGTCCGGATTTGGGTGTGGTGGCGAATCCCGGTGTCCGGATCTCGTCGTCTCCGGGTTAGAGGGCTGCGCAGATTTCGGACGGCGCTCGCCAGGCGACCCGCCAGGATTCTCCGCGGGAATGCTGATGATGATGATCCGGAACTGTCCGGATATCCGTGGGGGTCGTCCGATCGGGAATTGTCTAGGCAACTTGATGGACATTAATAGGGAGTTAGTTCATCTTCGGGAATGCGGTGACTGAGGTGGAAGGTTGCTGCAGATGAACGAGAGGTACGAGAGGGATTGGATGAGAGTGAGTGAGTGAGTACTTGGTTGAGTGACTGAGTGTTTGGTTGAGTGAGTGAGTAAGTGAGTGTTTGGTTGAGTGTTTGGTTGAGTGTTTGGTTGAGTGTTTGAGTGTTTGAGTGTTTGAGTGTTGAGTGAGTGAGTGAGTGAGTGAGTGAGTGAGTGAGTGAGTGAGTGAGTGAGTGAGTGAGTGAGTGAGTGAGTGAGTGAGTGAGTGAGTGAGTGAAAGAGAGAAAACAGAGAAAACGAAAAAGAAAGAGAAAAAGAGAGACATTCCGAGGGAAGTCATATTTCTCTGATATCAAAGTCTAAAGAAAAGGTTAAAAGTTCGTCAGTCTCCCTTCACAATGTCGGTCATATCAGTACATGATATCAGTAGTTCGGTACACATAGAACACACAGTATCAGCTATCAAATCAAAGTCTGGTATGACATCTCTACAGCAATATATGTGGTAACATACACCCACGCTGATCGTATATCTATTGGACTCTCAATCTATCTGTCTGTCTGACTGTCATTTCTGTGTTTCTATCTCGTTAGTTTGTAAGTGTGTGTGTGCATGTGTGTGTGTGTGTGTGTGTTATACATGTATGTATGTATGTATGTATATGCATATATGTCTGTTTGTGGGTGTATTGATATATGTATGGTTGTAGATTTGTATATATTTTTGTATGAGCCCGTTTATCTGTTTCTTTAGTTGTGTATGTAACTATGTGTATATGTCTGCCTCTCTCTCTCTCTCTCTCTCTGGTCGCCCGCGCACGCGTATGTTAGTTCAGTGGACGTGTGTATCTCACTAAGCACATCACGCCCTAACTGGGAACTTGTCTGTCCATCTTTGTAACAGCGCCGTAACCATAAACAAACACAACTACCCACGAAGTAGCTGATAATACAAAGTGGACTCTGATTGGTCAAAATGTGGAATCATTATCGATGAAATTGAAATTGAAACAAGGAATATTCTCTCGAAATTATAATCTAGGAAATCGAATAGATTTGAGCTAACGCTGCTGATTGGCTGTTATGCCGAAAACCTCAGTTCCAATATCAATAATACCCTTTAAAATCGCCCAATATATAAACATCGTTGTTCAACGACAACAGGAGTTATCTTAAATGACCACCTTTTTAAAAGTACTATATATTTTGCCCCAAATTTAAAAAAAAATACGTACGGAAATATTACTTATTTTCACACACACGCACATACGCACACACGCACGCACACACACACACACACAATGATCTGACGAACACCGTTGCTTATTTGGCGGGGAAAGCGATCAAAGCGAAGAAAAAACACCTTTTTCTCAAGTCTCTTTTTCTCTCGGAATTTGCACCTAGAACATGGCTACTGTCACAAACCCCGAAGACACCTAACGGCTTCTGTAATTAGCACAGATCTGGTACAAATAATATGTCAGTCCACATTCGCCTGCCAGACAACTCGTACCCGGGTTGGTGTGGGGTTTTTTACCCGCCAGCGAAGTCTACTCAAGTGTTGAGAGACGGAATTAAATTTAGAATCCAACTGACAGAATGTTGTACTATGATCTGTCATCCCCCCTCGACTTGTAATGGATGGAATAGAGTGTCGGTTGGTGTTTACGTTCTAAATAAATCTTTGTCAACAAGTTCGCAGTGCAAACGGCTAAATAGACAGTTATCGTAGTATTAAAATAAACTCTCTCTCGCTCTCTCTCTCTCTCTCTCTCTCTGAACACACACACACACACACACACACACATATATATATATATATATATATATGCGAGCACATTGAGATAGGAGAAGATTCATTTGTCAAATGTTTCCAAAATCAGTCAATCCCCGATCATGGTCTCAATCGACGGGATTACTGC
Source organism: Paralvinella palmiformis (assembly GCA_025642065.1). Taxonomy (NCBI): domain Eukaryota; kingdom Metazoa; phylum Annelida; class Polychaeta; order Terebellida; family Alvinellidae; genus Paralvinella; species Paralvinella palmiformis. The sequence continues at coordinate 148,534 of JAODUP010000528.1, read as the reverse complement.
GGCTAAAAATAGCAACGAAAGTCACCAGAAATATCTCGGCCTAAAACGTGCGATCGACGAGTTATAATTCGCCACTTCAGATGGCAGGTTGTTCGCGGCGACAATTTTGGCGATTTTTCGCATTTCGGAGAAAATGCGAGCCCTTTGAGGAGAGTTTATAAATCGCTTGCGCCCGCGTGTGGGTGTGGGTGTCGGCGTCGCGTATAGATGCTCGGCCATGTCGCCTCTCGTTGGATCGTCAGTGGATGGCAACTCACTCACTCAAACGCCCACACATTCCATTCACCTACTCGATCAAACGACCAATCGATCGCTTACTACGCAATGGATTCACTCACTCGCTCACACTCTTATTATAGGTAAATCGACCAATCGTTTATTAACCAATCCATTAATTCATTCGCTCGCTCGCTCGCTCAGCGAATCAATCAATCAATCAATCAATCAATCAATCAATCAATCAATCAATTCAATACAATTTCCGATTCGCCCACGTAATCACTAATTCACTCATCTGTCCCGTCTATAACCTCATTCACTCAGACGCACGCACGCACGCACGCACACAAGCACGCTCGATCACTGACTCACTCGGCCTGGTAGCCTCACCTGTGGAATGTTGAGCCATTATGTAAGACCGTACTCGCTAAAACATATACAAATTTACTTTGCCCCATTTGGCCTGTGACGGGCCAAAACAAATCGTTCACAATAAGGAAATATGTCCGCTTATGGCTCGTAAATATTGCACCTGGCAGGAGAGGGACCCCCTGAAGCGATTTAATGAAACATTACACCAAGGCCTGGGTATCAGTAGCTAACAGGTCCGCCCGGGACTGCGGGTATAGGGTAGGACATTCGTAAAACAAACATCCCCCAGTTTATAAATTCCTGGCTAGTGCTCGGCTCCGAGTGTAATAGTGCCACAGGGGAGTTGATTGACGTATCTGAATAATTTGTTTCTGGGAAATCTAGATGCATAAGTCATTTTGTGATTGTATGATCAGCTGGGGGGGGGGGATTTGGGGGGGGTGTTGTTTGGTGTTTGAGATGATGGTAGTGTGAGTTACGGCATCATCATGTATTGCGGTGATGATTACAGTAGTGGTGATAGGGGTAATTATGATTAAGATGATGATGTGATGATGATGATGGTGATGGCGAGTGATGTCGATGTTGCTAATGATGGTGATGTTATTGGTGATGATGATGATGGTGTTGGTGATGATATTAGTGATGATGTCGATGATGATGATGATGATAGTGATGATGGCGGTGATGGGTGATATTGTTCGTGATGATGATGATGATGATGATGATGATGATGATGATGGTAGTGGTGGTGATGCTGTTGTTGGTGATGATGATGATAATGATGATGATGTTGATAGTGATGATGGTGATGATGATGGTGGCGATGTTGTTGGTGATGATGCATGATGATGATGATGATGATGATGATGATGATGAAAATAGTGATCATGTTGGTGATGATGATGATGATGATATTGATAGTGATGATGATGACGAGTGCTGGTGTTGTTGGTGATGGCCGTATTGAACGTACTCAAGGCGAAGGTTACAACCGCCATTACTAGTCGCCCCTTATAGCGCCCCCATTTCCGGTGTCTCACCTAGGAGACGTTGTTAGTCACCGCCCACATCCAATACTGATAGATCACCCGCAATATATATATATATATATATATATATATATATATGTGTGTGTGTGTGTGTGTGTGTGTGTGTGTAGGAGAGAGGGATGGTTCAACGCTTCTAGATACCCTTACTGTAAGCCGATATCACACACACACGCACGGAGAGAGAGAGAGAGACTAGCATTGCCCATGTTACAGAAAATAGCCACACCCACAGCCTATGTCCTTCCTGCCACGGGGATATGATTGCGTCACCCGTCTAAGATCGGCTATAAAAGGCACGATGGCCGCATACGGCGAGCGTCTGAAGAGTCGCAGGCTTCACGGAGTCAAAGAAAACTCGGCCGCATTCCACAATCGCGAGGGGGCGCGCGCAGCGAAAGACGAGGGCAGTTCTGGCCACCGACAACCGCTCGACGAACGGGTCGAAGAACCGAACTCCGAATTGCGCACGAGCATCCACGCGCAAAGAGCGAGACACGTGCCCAAACGGACACTCACGCGTGTTTTGTGTGTTTCAGTTTATGGGCCGTGTTACCCACACTTCGGCAGGGCGACAGAAGCAGCTTCTGCTCGGCAAAAGGCCAAAATCTCTCTCGAGCCAATCTCTGCGGCACACCATTCACTCGTTCATTACCACGGACAGACTCCCCCCCCCCGAACTATCTGTCCACGGATCGTCATCATTATCATCATCATCATCATCATCATTATTATCATCATATCCCGGAACCCGGTTAGCTTATCCAGAACAGATCCTGATCAGGCTGGTCTACGATTAGAGACACGACTTACGGAACGAGTCCAGGCGTTGATGACACAAGTCTGGTGTCAACTGACTCTTGGATGACTGTCGTGACACATTGAAGGAGACGAGTTCGGGTTATTTTTACTTTGTGAGGTCAGAGAGTGGTTTTGAGATTGTGCTCGTGTCGACCCAGAGAGGTATCCGGAACATCCGTCGTAAAGCACGTGACTCAGTTTGTGGTTGCCGTCAGTGGAAGCAGGATGTGTGTGACACGTGGAAGACAACAATGGGCAGAGCAGCTATACAGGTAAGGCTTTTGTGTGTATGATTGAGCGACAAGGTAGTGAAGACGATGATGCAGATGATGATAATGATGACGATGATGGTGATGATGGAAACGGTTAATTAATGTGGATAACTGGCATAATTAATTATCAATCTCTCTGGGGAGATTAGCTCCAGAAGGTCTCTGTTCTTTCTAGTTTCCGTAATCCTGGTGATTGTAGCCATGTTGAAAGATTAACTGTTTTTGAATACTTTTGAAAGTGTTGTAATCTTGTAGTCTCTCTCTCTCTCTCTCTCTCTTCTCTCTCTCTCTCTCTCCCCCCTCTATCTATCTATCTATCTATCTATCTATCTATCTATCTATCTATCTATCTCTATCTATCTATCTATCTATCTATCTCTCTCTCTCTCTCTATATATATATATATATATATATATATATATATATATTTGTTTTGACATTCTGACAATTTATAGATAATTATTATTAATGTCGCGAGTCATCTTGTCAAGTTCACCCAACACCTTAATTGACCCAACACACCTAGTTGACTCAACTCCGTTAGCGGGTTAATGTGTTAGGCGAATTACAAGTGGCCTTGTGATGTCGTTTTGCGATAAAGATTAACACTCGTGTAAGTCCATCACAAGTTCGCCGAATTACATTTCTAAGTCTGACCAGTTACCAATCTGCTCAGTTACTGTTTTAAGTCCGACACAAGTCAGCTAAAGTCCGATTTTGGCAGCTGCAAGTATCCTTAATTAAAAGTCATACTAGTCACAAGTCCATCCAGCCAGAAGTCCGCCCAGTCACAAGTTAAGTCAGCCACGAGTTCATTGATTTATCGTCACAAGACTTCCACAAGTCCGACTAATTTAAGTCCAGACAGTGACACGTCTATTGATTCACTGTCACGAGACCTGTCGTAGGCTTGCCATGATTTTGCGGAACCAATAGTCCCCCCCCCCCCATAAAGGTCCAACCCCGCCGAAATCCAGCAAGATAGTGCGTCTCTAATAACAAAGAATTCCACTATGTATCCTTATATACAATGTATACCAATACACCTATCCAGACTAGAACCCCTCACCTTATGTCCGCTTCTGCCCGGTAATCTTATTTCCCCATAACCCTCCCAGCCAACATACTGTATGTCCGTGGTAAGAACAGTGCCAAAGCTATAACCTAACCTCCCCTCCCCCCACTCAAGTCCGACACACGCCAGTCTTTTATCACGACGTCAAGTCTGTCAGCACATAGATTCACCAGCACGTATCTTTTACTATAATGAGACCACCAAACTCGCCCGAATGTGCAGGCCATGCCTAAGTCCACCAACGCACATGGCCGTCCATGAATAAGCTTACCAGAGTACATGTTCTCGAAAAACTTACATGCTAGCTAGGCTCCCTTAATGTAAGCGCTAGCCAGTCCACAGTCCACCTTATGTCCGACAAGGATCCACAATTAGTGTGTGAAAAGTCGCCGTAAGTCTCTCCACACTATCGTTAGTCCATTAACGTTACATTGTAAGTCCATCACAAGAGACCGGAAGTCTAATACAGGGTACCTTGGATGTACAACAAGGTCTACCCTATGCGGATCAAAATAAACAGTAAAGCAACCACATGTTAACCGTATTTCCCCCATAGGTATACCACAGCTTGTCATAAGTGCACCACAGGCTCTCTCACAGATGTACAATATGTCAACATTGGGCCCATCGCTAGATCATCGCTTGTACACCGCCAATCCGCAGCAGATGCACAGGCCATCGTAATTCCGCAACAATATCCACTCAATGTCCACTATGGATACACCACTGGAATATCATAAGTCCACGTAAAATTCTACCAAGGCACAGATTGAAGGTTTTGTACCGAGTGACCTCTGGCAAATGACTCATCAGTTCAAATTTGGAGACACGGCTACCAGTTTTGTTAAGGAGTGTTCAGCCAAAGGAAGTCACCGGGTTACATGATGAACAAACAGATAATGGAACATCTTCAGACACGTTCGTCTATTCCCTAACAAACAGACGAAAACTCTATATACTTGTACGATTCCATTCTGGGAAAGTTTGCTTAGCGATTCAAAACTACATAATTCAAAATGAGTGTGTCCAGAATTCGTGAAATGCCTTGTATTTTTTATAACCTGATCAAACTGGTTGACTGATCATAACATCTGATCTTGATGATTGCGATATCAGTGAACCAGGTCAGAAACGTCAATGACCCTGAAAGATTGAAACCGAAATGAGGTCAGAAGTTTGCAGCTATCGTTCCTTTGTTAATAACTGCCGCAGCCGTTTTAGTGCATGCGTCCAGAACATGGCATCAAATCCCAGTATTGCCCGTCGGCGTCTGAGGGATGTGTCACCCGGCAATGAAGGGCTATTGCGATTTCATCGAAATGCAATTTATTATAAACTGGTCTTTTTTCAGGCCGAGCGTTTTCTTGCGTTGCCCTTTGGCGGAGTATAGCTGGTATTTGGTAAGTATGGAGGTGGAATGCGGGCATGCCAACTGGCACGCGGAAACGTAAGGCGTTTTGCGCAATTACAAGCGAGCAGAACGGGGCTCCGTTTCACCACTAGATGGCAGCACGTTGGAGCGTTCAAAGTCTGAGCAGTAATAACAGACAAACGGAACACTTTTACGGCTGGCCGCCATTTTCTTTCATCTACCAATAATTAACCAAACACATGGCGCAAAATATGGCCAATAACATTTGGCTATCTTTTCTGCATCGGGCGCAATTGTACTGCCGAAGTTGTGACGCTCTTAAATAGGCTGCCATTTTGAAATTCGGGCAAATACCTTCACGATGACGTCACACTGGGAAGGCGTCGCGGCCGATTCGCGCGCCGCCCCGTTTCGTATCGCCGCGTGGCGTGATCGATTCGCTGCATGCGTACCCGCACGACGAAACGCATTTACCACTACGCGCGTGCGATCGTACTCATGAAATCGTGCACCAGCCCATATTTCGGCCGCATCCCGTATGCCGTGTACCGAAAGCCGCAGCAGGATGTACGATATCCTAGCTGCTTCGTCCCCTAAGCGGAACACCAAACTGACTGCTTCACGTGGAAAACCGCCAATAATTGAAAGCAGCTCCCTCGTGGATCACCTATTCTGTAGTTGACCCTATTCAAAATGACCTTGTGGTGTCATTCTACTGGCGTTTGGACGCATTAAATGGATCTGCTGACAGACTCCGCCGAATTGATGATGGATCGGTGTCGAATCCGATGGTTATATTGATACGTCTGGTATACGGGGGATTTCGCATCTCTCAAATCTGGTCATTAATATAAAGTTCGGACTCAGTGTGAGTGATCGACGACTCCAAATGGGTACAACCTGTCGATGAAACGGTGTCAGAAGGATTGCGAGAATTATGACCACGTTATTATTATTAATATTCGTCTTCGGGCATTGGTGCGATAATTAAACTACGCAATGATGTTATACACATGTTTCTAATCATCTGACAGCTTTCAGACGCCCCATATAACGGGTATAACGCTGATTAAATTTAAAATGTTATACGATATGGTTATAGCGAAATTTATCATGGCATATCGAATGACATATCATATCAGATCGTGTATCAAATTACCTTTAAACGGCTTCTGCCGTACGAATATCAGCGTACGCGAACACCTATATATATATATATATATATATATATATATATATACGTATGTGTCTATGTGTGTGTGTGCGTGTGTGTGTGTGCATTATTTTCAGATGTCCTTATATAGGTACTCGTAAATACCCCTAAGTGCACCAACCCGTGACCACGTGCGAAACATCCGACCTTCGATGCTAAAGGGCGCCGATTTCATCAGAACCACCGACAAGGTCGTACCACAAAAGCCGCATAATTCGAAGTGACCATTCGCCAGTTTACTGACCAAATATCGAAATTCCGCCGACCAATAACCGGAAATCTGTTCAAACAACCGGTGATAACCCCCGATAGATATCGTTGCCAGCTCGGTGCAGCAGGGTAGGGACTGTTATCTTTTGTTTTTACCTGGATGGACATCTGGGTCAAGGTTACCGCTAGTGACGGTATTAGTAGACAGTTGATCTCAACGTGACAACTTTTGGGTGCAGATTCTTAACCGATGTTTTCTCTCTCGAGCCCGTGCTACACGAGCTGTGCCAATTGAGCTCCTGGCATTAAAGGCTCGGCGTGAAGGCCGTAAATTGTCTACTCTGATAAAGAGAGGTATTTCGGAGATCGGCTCGTGGCCCAGGGGAAATACCAGTCGTAGCCATCAGGCGGTGTTTTCTTTTTTCTTTATTTTCCCCGTATAATTAATTTAGTGTATTCTACAGGAGTGCAACCATCCGGTGCTGAACTGAGTTTAGGAAATTCCACATCCTCGGGTGGAGGGATACTGCGATACATTTAACAAACGATCAACAAACACTTGAACGTTTACGTTTGCCGAAGATATTCCCAATCTGACGATGACAATATAGGACTTGGTATATGCCCATGCCGAGATTCGAACTCAGGTGGTAGTGATCTGTAGTCCAACACGCTACCACAATTAGGCCACGGAGGCGCCATTCTTCATCGAGAAATGCATGAATAGTTCGAACTTGGCGGAGATCTGCTTAAAATCGCGATCGAAAATATCGCCGTGATAAGGCTAGCGCAAAGTAACTGATCAGTCCTCTATCACCCGTGTTCGAATCTCTGCGTGGGCATATCTGAAGGGTGTTTCATCTTTCATTTCGCTCCATTACCTTTGGAGGACGTTCGGCCCATTTAGCCTATCATGTGCACAAAGGTGGCCGTAAAACATCAATCATCATCATCATCATCATTATCATCATTTCTGTATTTCAATTTAACGAATCGACATTTTAAGACCCGTCACTAGTGTTTAGCCGTATTTCCTTCACCATGCCATGCCGTAAGTTGGTCCGCAACTTCGTTGCCAAGACGCAAAATGCTTTCCATATGTAGCAATTGCGCTATCGGGAAATGGGAGAGAGGAGGGGGGAGGTGTCGGTGGGTGGGAGGGGAATGTAAACAAACGTAGCGCCCAACTGCGCGTGGAATCGAGAAGCGAAAAGCGTCGATTATATCCCGGATCATACACGGAATCGATCCGAGGGACGGTTGGCGATAATCGCCACCCGACCCGGAAACAATCTGGCAGCTGAATTCGATCGAGCGAGTCAGGAATGTGTAATGAAGCTCATCCCGATAAAAAGAAGAAGAAGAAAGAATCCGATCGCTTTTCCCCAACCCGCCCCCTCTTCATCCTCTTTCCCATCCTCGCTATCTCTCGGTGAACCTGTTCTCGGGAAGGCGATGGATGGATCGGTCGCTCGCTCGCTCGCTCGAAGTTCATTCACGAGCCGAGGCAGGTCATCGGCGAATGAGAATCGTCGGTCGGCCTCGTAGTTCGACGTTGTGTTTTTTTTTTTTTTGTTTCTCTCGGGATGGATCTCGTAGATGTCAATTTACGAGCGAAATACTGGGAACGTAGCCAACTAGGGCCCCTCGTTTGCTCTATTGATTATTGTGGTGGTATGTGGATGACCGAAACAGCTCCCGACAGCTACGGCTCGTTTCGTTTCGTTCGCCGAGCCGGTGCCCATAAGGTTAGCGGATTCTGCGGCGAAATTTCGACGAAGAGTTTTTCGTTTACACAACTTGCCCAGATACCGGGGGGCCCTAGGGGTTCTCCGGGGGAAACGTCGGCCACGATATTACGGTTGCAGTTTAGGTCGATTGTTATAAGACCGTTTGGTAACCGAGTCCAAGTTGGTCATCGAGTCACATTACAGAGACAACGACTCGCTATGCCGACCTCGGTGCGTCAGATTCGATATGCTAGCCTCCGCACACCGGAAGCTGATGTGTTATTAATACTCCGAGCAACATAGCGACTTTTATGCATGCGTGTCAGACGATAAAAATAATGGATTGCTGCGCAGCAAAACAAACCTGCTTCACCATCTGGACGTGATGCGGATGTCTGTAACGCGCATGCTCCGATCGTTCTCGTCGACCAGGCACGACGGAAACTTCCATGCCAGGTTACCAGCCCGGCACGTGACATCTAATATCAACCAATCACGTACACTCGCTCGCTCCCCATTCAGCATGACCTTTGCCCGACTCGAGCAGGTACAATTTTTATTTATTTATTTTGCCGAGAAAACTTCTTGTGCCAATGGTCAGTTTGAGTAGTTTTTTTATTTGACATCCGGTCATTAGTTGTCGGCAGTTTATACACTACTGCCTCACCTTTTACGACATTCCAGACCAGGGTGCAGTAGTTAACCTAATTCTTTGCACACGCTCTCCGAAACTCTATGGCCGATAAAAGGGAAGTATCCTCGATTAGAATCGCTGCTGCCGAAATAAAATCGGTGGCGCCCTCTTTGTGCTATTAGTGATAATCACACGATACCTTCCGATACCAATAAATTTAAATTTGACTAGCTTAAAGACGACTGGTCACCCGCCGTCACGCCACAGCGACCTCTAGCGAGTAATATTACCTCTTTCAACGCGTTCAGCGCTTGGGATATTATATATTTAGAGATCGTCTTCGATTAAAACCGGGTCGTAGGCCTCTTTGAATAACAAGTTTCCCTTCAAAGAAAACAACAATTTCTCAGGTCAAACGTGTTTGAATGGAAAATGAGATAAAGGGGTGAAGTTGAAGATGAAACGCACTTCAAACATATCTCGACCAATTTGGATTTGTACCCGATCGCTAGATTTCTGTGGCCAATAGCCTTATCGGTTAGGCCATGTAGACGCACTGAAAAAAGTTTTAAATGTGCTAACAATATCATGGAGATTCGACATCCAGAATTCCGAATAATTGCCCATCCCCTTTCCGAGCTCGTTCTGTTCTGCACAATTTGCGTTGTGCTCTTCGGGTAATAGAGGTATTGGACGGAGATAGGGGTGACATAATAAAAGTAAGGCGAAAATATAAAACCGGATAAACCCCTACAGTGGCCCATCGCGCGATATAAGCGCACCCTCTGCAAATATATATATATATATATATATATATAGAGAGAGAGAGAGAGAGCTAGACTGTGACTAGGGCTTACTTGAAGATCGTCAGAAAAAAACGTCATTTAACACTGGCGCCTCTGTGATCTAGCGGTAGCGTGTTGGACCACATATCATCACCACCCGTGTTCGAATCTCGGCGTGGGCATATCTGAAAGTTGCTTCATCTTTGACTTCGCTTCATTACCTTTGGAGGTCGCTCGGCCCACTTAGCCTACCATGTGCACAAATCAGGAAGCCCTAAATGGATCCCGATTGCTGATCTGAATATGTTCGTATGCCCAATTAAAATATCCACGAATTGTACTATCAATGATAATATCATAGTTTTGGTAAATGAAAATATAAAATAGCTGCATTTAATTTGACCTACATTTCCAATAAGGATTTATATTTCCGAGTGGGGTGAATTAATCCAAACAATCCTTTTAGGCGCGCACCCAAAACCTGCACGTACGCGTTTACAGTGATCAAGAATAAGGCTAGCATTTGATAAATTCAGGATTCCATCTACACGAACGCTGCTTCAGCATCCGGCAATGAACGGAATAAATGAGGTCACAATTTTATTATTTCCACGAGTTCCGGCGCGTGTTTGGTTTAACTGCGGCTGTCAGACACAATGGAATAGCAATTACTGAGGAAACCACACGGGCTGTTTGTTATTCTGTTGTTTTCTAAATACATAAAGGCTTCCCTCCCTACATCGCTAGTATTCTACGACAAGGGAACAATGATACTATTTCGAGTGAGATTCGCCACTCTAGCCAATTCCTTGGGTTTTTTTAGTTTCCATTCGCCGCGCGAGGTTAACACGCGACGTAACCGCAACAGGTTGGCCTTGTCGCCAATTCATTAGCCAATAATGGAAAGATTTGGGGCAGGTTTTACGGCTTTACCTCGCTGATGACCCGAAATGACTGATTTTAGTTGGCCCACAAACAGACTGAGATTTATGAGGCGTTTCTGGTGCGCCACTTAAACGGTGTCAAGGTCTCGTAGTCCGTATGTTGATCAACTTGGAGCGGGTCTGAAGTGGGCTGGCTAGATCGCGTTACCTCGACCCGGCTCCTGGGGACATGACCGGATTGGCTCGGTGAGGTCATGCGATTTGGGTCAGGTGGTCATGGCCTGGCAGAGAGCGTCATGCGGCCGCATGGTGGCGTTGTGTAATCGAGAAGAGATTTGGCTGGATCGCGGATAAATAATCTCAAGGACAGATTTATTTGTTTTGTGTGTGTGTGTGTGTGTGTTTGTGTTTGTTTGTTACTTTCAACGCTACTAATTGAGTCATTTCACCTATAACACTTTCGTATTAAAATTCGGTAGCAGGTCACTAGACATTCAAAGCACTGTTCCGTGTATGTTTGTGTATAGGAGCTAACTGTCTGTTGTATAAAGGATGTCTGTTTTGTTCGAAATAGCTGTTTTGCGATTAATAAGAACTGTTTGTTAAGTACAATAATTGTGCCTCCTATATAGGAGCCTTATGTTAAATGTATGGATTGTCTGGAGCGCACTAGAAACACCTGTTAGCCGTAGGAGCAATTTGTTATAGATAAGAACTCAATGGTACCCATACCATTATATATATATATATATATATATATATAGAGAGAGAGAGAGAGAGAGAGAGATGTTACAAATAGGAGTTGTATGTTACACATATAAGATGTCTGTAAAGACAAGAATGATATGATTCGTTTTCTGATCCATGAAAGAGGCGTTTATTATATATAGGAGCTGTTAGTTATACCCATACATACCGAAGATTCAGCATAGAAACGACTTTTCATGCATATTAAATACGCTTAGGTTATCTTTAGGCGATATTCGGCGAATTTTCCCACAGAGTTAGTTATACGTAAGAGATAACTGTTACAGTTAGGATGTATTTGTTACACTCATAAACTGTGTACGGTATAACAGAATAATCTGTTAGATGCACAGACTATATATTACAGGGTTGTGTGTTATACGGTTATACATAACAGCCCTCTGTAACACATAGCAAATCGAATATGCAAACACGCAATGCGCTGTATGTTGCAGATAGAAAACATCTGTAACCCACAAAAGCTGTCTGATATGCAATGGACGTGATACAGAGACAAGCTGTAACTCATAAGATATACCTGTAACCTGTAGCTTATGTTTTACACAGACGAGCTGTACTTAATATACACCGGCTACTTGTAACATATGGGATATGACTGTAACACAGCAAGATTGTCTGCATAACAAAGAAGCTGTATTTAATACATAGAAGTTGTCTGTAACGTATAGACACCGTTTGTAAGAGATAGAAATTCTCTGTTACACGCAGGTGATAAAATAACTACTCTAGACCCATGTTACACATAGAAGATGTCTGTTACACATAGGAGATGTCTGTTACACACCCATCTATCTGGATGGCAATGGGGTTCGTTCTATATATATATATATATATATATATATATATATATAGTCTAATACACATAGAGACGGCCTGTTACACATAGAAGCTCCCTGTTACAGATGGAAGCCGTCTGTTACACATAGGATCCTATCTGTCAGGCATAGCGTGAACGTCTACGACATCGAAACTTGAAACCCACAAAAAACCCAAAACCACAAATACCAGACCATTAACCAACACTTAGCCACAAGCTATAGACTTAAGTGTACTTATCCAACTCTCCGATACCTTTGTTTACATGTTTACATCACCTACGACGGACTATTGTCTGAGGTGTCTGCCTTACGGGATCAGACGTTCTGACGCTCTCTCTCGCACCCCCCCCCCCCTCTCTCTCCATCTGTCTTCAGGTCTTACATCACATCGGGTATTATAAGCGGTTTACATGCCGCTAAATGAGACACGTGTACGGGTAACACTTAGGTCTGACCTAGCCCATACACTAACGGTATATATATATATATATATATATATATCATTGAGACTAGATCTCGAGTGGCTTGGCAGTAAGGTGCCTTATGACAGTGAAGTATTATTGGTTAAGACACTCGGCTAAATATATCACATTCCTGGCTATTTCTGTCTCCAAGTGCCACTGTCAATTAGCCCCCTTTTTGTCGTGTGTATGTGTGTTAGGATATATAGTTAGCGTTTTATTCGTGACAAATGCGTCATATATGTGTGTGTGTGTATGTCTGTGTGTGTGTGTGCACACACAGAGAGAAGTGTGTGCCTATTTTTTATAAAGCATACATACAAACACAGAGGCACACACATATGTACATACATATACACACACACACACACACACACGTAACGACAGAATCATCGTAAAACACACACGCACACGCACACACAGACATGTAATGTTTTAGAAACGGGCGCGTTTTTATGTTAATTATGATTGGGCAGATGAACGATATACTATCCTTTGTTATCTATGTAGGTAGGTGTCTGTATGTACTGTGTCAGATGTTAAAATATGTCAAACGTTATCTGTTAATTATCAAGCACATTTGTCAACAATGAAAGGGTGTCGCGTGATTTGAAATTTGCTGGCGAAACTTTACCACTTTCATATTCATATCTGGTACCTGAGCCTATAGGTGATAACAAAAACATGCCCAAACCATATATTTCCCTATAAAGCCAATCTACATGTATATATGCGCTAAGATAAATAGTCACAAACCCGCGCCCATCCGCTCGTACTTCACCCGCCGCGCTGGAGTTTAAATAGGTCATCTCGTCCTCTGACCCCTGACCGAACCTAAATCTGCCGTTAACGCCACCCGAATAGCGGCGAAAACGCGGCCAATCAGAACGCGAATAATGATTAGAGTTTGTGACGGGGTTTTTTCTTCTCTTTTTCTGGCCCCCTTTCCAGTACAACGAACTTGTTTACTCATAAACAAATACTTGAAAGCAATCAATCAACTAGGTAACATTATACACCTGGATTCGTGAACCGAACCCAAACATAGAGAAACGACGATAACCGACCGTTTTACGGCCGCTTATAGACATGAAAAGTTACCAGGATGTTTCGGCTAATGATCACCTTTTATCGCTACATGCCTATGCCAATGACCGCCGATAGATGGAGCCATTAATCAGTGCGGGGCTTCCTTATTGCCTCGCGAGGTGTCAGTTTATGGTGGCGCTCCCTGCCGCCAGCTACGACCGCATTGCCGCGCGGTTATGATCGAGCGATAAAGGTTCGCGCGATAAGGCTCAGCTGATAAGGGCAGATTGATAAGGCGGACTGATAGGGCTAGATTGAATGGTGGGACGGTTGATAAGGATAGATCAGGGAGAGCCGAACAGGAAGTGATTCTCTGATATATCTGATCGTAACAATAGAACACGATACGAAAGTTACCTGATAAAACGCCGGTGTACATGATATACAGTACTTTCGTGCACGTGCTCATAACCTAGAATGCCCTCAGACCGGAAATTGTCGGTCAAGCAAAATACAGGTCGGACATGTTTGTGACAAAAAACGAGGGTACGCCATTTAGGTGTGTCAATTGTTCCAGTGGCCGAGAGAGTGTCCAACCTGTTCTACAGGCCAAAAGGGTGCTTCAGTGACTGAAAGGGTATTCCACCCATTGCGTAAAAAAGGTACCACCAACTATAAAGGTCGAAATGGAAGATGCATGATGCGCCAGAACATCAACTGTTTGACTGACTGAAAGGGAACGAGACTTGTACCAGTTGAAAAGGGAGAGAGAGAGAGAGAGAGAGAGAGAGAGAACGAACAGACCAAGAACTATTAAACGTAATAATCGAGCTATCTATTCTTGGTCTTCGAGTACAGGTACCACTAGCCAACACCTGGCTATTACTGGTGTCCAGGTAAACTATTTATCAATACTCCAGGTTAGCCCCTGGCCTGGCCATAACACACACACACACACACATACACACACTTGACGACACAGGATCCACGCCTGGATAATGCGAATGGTGCTAGCACGTGAATCCAATCACCAATTTACTACTAACGCCGTGTAAAAGCAACCCCCCCACACACTCTGACACGCTACAGGTACCAGATCCAATGGGCATTAATTCGGATATAAACTCAGCCAATTCCACGAAACAGTTACTGATTTAGCGAAAGATTACCGGAAAAATTCAGGTTCGTAAATAGCTTGTTCCAACCTAGTAGGTCGCATATATATATATATATATATATATATAGGCATATTTATTTATATACGTGAGTCATTTTTGAGTTTCTATCACGAACTTAGCATTCTGAGACAGTGTAAACGAAGAATATTTGACCCGAAATACATCATCTTGCACTTGACGCCGCGACTCGTCCCTGATTGGTCGAGAATGACGTGTCTGGTGGCTGCACGCGAACCTGGATCAGAAGACCGGAAGCGATTTTGTGACATCATGATTGGGATGCCGTTATTTGTGCGGCCCGATAGTTTATTTCTTTTCCGAGAGCCATTAAAATTGCCCGGCCCAGCGCAATTATTAAAAGCGTTGCTGCGCATGCGCCCGGCTAGGGGGCGCCACTGGTGTGCACGGGCGCCTTTTATAGACTCCCGTGCCTCTGAGGCACCGCAGAAGTAGAAGTTAATCGGAGGACAAACATACTGGAAGACCATTCGGCAAGCACGAGTCAATCGGCTTACATGCATGTGACGGGTGCCTTACGATAAAGCATCGAAAGCGAGTTTTGGAATTCGTTTTTATCACGTGAGACATTTATCAGCTAAAACTTGAGGAGTGCTGTTTTAAGGATACATAAACACTTGTAAAGAAAAGGTAGATGCTGACATGGAGATAGGTGTAAGGATGTAAGTAAACTTGTCGGAAATTTGGTGGCAATAATCAACCGCTAATGGACACTCGGTTATCATTATTGATGGATGGATGGATTGATTGATTGGTTTATTGATTGATGATCTTAACTGGCTGCAGGTCGGCTGTCAAGAAGAGAATATTTAGCTAACATCTTTCGTCTTTTGTGACTCGTTTGTGTGTGTGTGTACTGTTGGATCACTGACTGACTCACTCACTCACTCACTCACAATAACAAATCAGTGAAAAGTTTAAACAGGGATTAAAAATTAGCGAAAGCTTTCCTATAGAAGAGTTGATATTGCGATTAGCTGCAAACCTTCAGGTGGTGGCTTCGAATCTCAGATTTAACTGCGTCTCTAGGGTGTTTTGTCACATCACCTGATTTCATAGATTAATAGATAGATAGATACTGACATTAACAAACTATTTACGATCCAGTTCTCTTTGTTTTCTCTAGAACCATTGTCTTAATGATCATGATGACCTTGATACTGACCATCACCTGCGGGTCAGCGGTGGAACCACCACGTCGATTCTCAAGGTCGCACAGATTCGCTCCCCTCAAGGTCAGCGTCCATCCGGAGCGCGTCGAAATGAGGCTCGGTGACGTCATCAAAGTCAAATGTCGAGCACGTGGTGGCATCAAGGTCGAGGATATGCCGTTCATCAACTTCTACGTGAGTATAAGGTCATCTGTCTTTTGGGCTCTCTTAACGTGATCCCGAAAAAGAAGCTCTCATAAAGACTATTTTTGCTTAGTGAACACTCGATCTTGTTGTTCTAATGGTGGTATTTGGGGCGTTCGGACAGTGCAGGTACTAGAGCGCTCCATATCAAACCTTCAGCCTAGATTTCAAAGCTAACTCCTATCTGTGTTTGTGGAATGCTTGCTGCGTCTTTATGTCCAAGGTTTGTCCGGCGCCCAGTCTAAGCTAAACACTTTTGAGATAGGTTTAGCTTAAAGCACCAATCGAGTATCTGTTATGAAACAGTTCCGGTTTCGTCATGCCCATGCACCTACCCAGAGGATATAAATAGCCGAAGTTTCTGACCAAATTTTGCATTTTCTTCCTTCCAACTAGCGCAAGCTCGGACCCTATACGGTGTTGCCTATGAGTTCCGGATTTCCCGGAGTCACCATTGAGACGATCGCTCCCGGAAAATCGGCGATACGCTCCAGACACAACCGCGCCGTTAAGTACATGAAGCTCGGACCGGAAGTGTGGCCGACGTTGTTTCCCGGAGAAAACATCTTCTACTGTAAGGGCTCGAAAATGAATGGAGAAAGCGAGGCTTCCTACTTCACCGTGCACAGACTATAAAACCAAACGACAAATGAAACCACGCGGAAGAGCCTGTGCCGGGTTTCGGTTCCGTTTATCAGCAAGATGAAGACTCGCTATTGGTGGCCGAGAAATCGGTGTAACTGTGCCAAAGTGACATCGTTTACTGGCGGCAGGCGGCAGCACTGTTGGCCAGGAATTTTGTTTGCAGATTGCTGACCGCGCAGCTGTAAGGGCTTCACCGGACCTACCCCAGCTGCTATCCACTGTCCGGTCACTACTTGTATATACTGACTGAGTGCCGGCAGTGGCAGGTGTAACAACAGTTGTCTCAATTATTCAGCTGTAACAGGCGGGCGAACTGTAGCAGTAGCAGGTATACTGGCCTTGATGAGAAGTACAAACCCTAGTGCCAGCTGTACCAGCTGCACCAACTGCATCAGGTACAAGAATTGTAGCAGGTATATCAGCCGAAACAGGTTGTTTAGCACGGTTTTGCGTGTCGTTGCAGCTGGAAGTAGCGTTTGGTAGCGTCTTGTGTTGTACTGTTGTATGTCATGTTGAACTGGACTGTACTATAAACTTTCTAGCATATGTTTCAATACGACTGTCACGGTACGTGCATGATCTCCAACCAACTCGATCACGTGCAGGTAACCTAAAACCCTATCGTGATTCAGGTATCGAGCTTCTACATTATACCTCTCTGGCTTTTTTAATACTTGACAACGCGTCGCAACGGGTAAACAAAACTGCTTCGTCGCTTACTCAAGAGCAGCAACGTCTAAATTTAATTTTCCTGTAGCTATAAACCGCCTTTTTGCCACATGGCGATATTGCAATCGAGGTTGCCGAAATGTCCTCTGGAATACGACTAAATCTTCTTTAAAATAATGGTGATATATGCATTTATTGCAAGGAAAACATCAGCCACTCAGATATTTGTTATTCTAATTCTGTTTCTTTCGAAAGGTTATAGTTCTACAACGAGAGGGCAATGAAATGTTGTACTGGTTTCTCCTGACGTCACTCCGTTGTCAGCTGATCATTGGCTGCATTAATACATTAGTAATTTTTTGATGACCTAGTTTACGCTTTCCTTGACAATTCGTACACAAAAGCGAACGCTTCATTATATTATTAAACTAAATCACTAATTGAAGTTGGATCATTCTCGATTTAAATAGTGAATAATTCGCTATGCATTCGTCGGTTCGTGAGCAGAAAACCAGATGTCACCTGACCGTTGAAAATTACTTCGCCATAAAATTATTTTGGAGAAAAAAAGAAAGGCAGTAGAGCAAGTTTATTGATAGAAAAACTTGCCATCTGACTGGCCGACTTCTGTTAAATGTATAATGAAAATGTGTAATATTGATGGTGTATGATAATGAAGAAGTGTTATATAATTAATCAGGGTGTGCTATATAATGAAGTGGCGGTATATTGAAGGTGTGCTAGATGTGTTTGTTTTATTGTTGTTAATCGAGTGGTTGGACGTTAAGTTGTTCGCAGTTTTGTAAAATGTGTCAATTTGCTGGGTTTTGGTGATCGACTTTCATCTACAGAAGTTGCTATGAAATTGAAGGCGAACGCACCCCAGATACACGAATAGACCCAAATGCACTACCACAAACGTACACACGCGCGCGCGCGCACACGTGTATATACCGACCGAATTGCTTATCACTAACAGTCTTCTTAGCGACGACAGCATGTGTCATTCTGCCATTGACGGGCATGTGA
This sequence comes from Paralvinella palmiformis, assembly GCA_025642065.1. NCBI lineage: Eukaryota > Metazoa > Annelida > Polychaeta > Terebellida > Alvinellidae > Paralvinella > Paralvinella palmiformis. The sequence continues at coordinate 129,948 of JAODUP010000528.1, read as the reverse complement.
CCGATGTAGATGAGTCTTATGGGATCGTGCCAGATATGTAGATCTGGGTGGTACCGATACAAGTGTTTATCTCTCTTGACGAATGATTTACATCGCCTAACGGAACCTTTCCTAAACAGCCAGGTGTCAACACACACACACACACACACACACACATATATATATATATATATATATATATAGTACTGACGCAACAAAACATTAATAGACGAATTCTGGATTGCCAAACTGACACAGATTGCTAGATATGCATTCTCGTTTGTGTACAAACAACTTCCTTCTTTATATTTTACGGGTATAGCAATCAGACTTGTCGTTTAAATATTTTTGGATATATATATATAATATATATAAGATATACCAGTGATAAGAGTAAATATTATTATAAACATCACTCACCCATACTATTAAGATTCCAATTCAGCTACAGTAGAACTCCTTTTCGTCGGCACCCAAGCGAAGCGACCACTTCTCGAATCCGGTCGTCAGCTACAACAGCACGGTCTTTGCGCGTATCAACCAAACCGGGACCGACTCCCATAACACGGTCGCACGTCGATCACTAGCCGCGGGGCCAGAACTTCGACCGGGTTCGGCGACTGGCCGCAAAACACGGGTTCGACTGTAGCAGATCGCCAGATAGCGGCGGCCCTCCGCCAAAGACAGGTGCCCATCCTTGATGGGTGAATAAACGGCGAGGAATGTGTTAAAGTCATCTAACGGTGATACTATCTTTAGTTAGTTCTGTTATCAGCTGTTTTGATCACCGATAACGGTAATGTACTCTTATTATGGTCGACGGAGCTTGCTCTATTCTCTCAAGCCTTCAGATTGTACATAATGAGGTATGTCTGTCGGCGATTGTGTCCGTTCAGACCGTGTACTTGTGCGTCTGTTCGGGTGTGTGCGTATGTGCGCGTGTATGTGTGCTCTCTGTGTGCACGCGTGTGTGTAAAGTTGTTTTAGACGCGTCTGTCTGAGAGTGGGTAACATCGGGCTAGCCGGTGGTCGCCCATCCCCCCTCGCACTATCTGTCACAGACCAATGCTCTGCTATTGTAATTAGAAACAACAGGAATGAATAAAAATTGATGAAATATGAGCTCTTTTGTTTGTTACGCAGGTGTGTGTGTATGTGTGTGTGTCTACACGCATAGATTTGGCGTGTGCGAAGGCGTTGAGATACGTATGTGCGGAGGTGAGGTATGTATGTTGATTAACCTATTTATAGCCGAGCATATTGCAACAGCACTAGTAGTAACACCAGCTACTATTCCTACTACTGGAGTTTCCCTGTAGTGTAATTAATGGTGTCAAAGGGCGGAAGATTGAACCCCGTGAAGGCTGCGACATCTAATAATAATTTAAAAAAACTATATCTGGGGAAAAACTGGCGCCGTGATTTAATCAAACCAAAAAAACAGTTAATCAATCAATCAATCAATCAATCTTAATAACACTACTTATGCCATAATAACTACTTTTACTACCGGTACAACCAACACCACTACCATTATATTGGACAACCGTTGCCAAACTGGTAGCGAACGTGGTCAAAGATCTCTACCATCTGGGTTCAAATCCCAGCCTAAGTCTGAAACGCACTTCAACTCAATGCCTTCGGAGATCATTACGCCGACTCTAGCCACAAAAGTGGGTATAAAACAACAATATTTATATTTATTACTAAAATTATCTCAGCCAGAGCCACTACCAACTAATAATAATAATAATAATAATAGCCAGAGTTCGGAACATCTGTCGTATTTCTAAGAGAAGGGTCGTGACCTCTTCACCGGCAAAAATTTCTGTAAACTTAGTTTTCTTTGAATTAGGCGAAGTTTTTCCATAATTAAAATTAAACCGAAATAAGGCAGTTATTGCTGGCCCAGTCACATGACACGTCGCGAGATCACGTGACGCTTTCCGGGGGGGCAACACGCCATCTGGTGTCGACCAAATATAAACATGACAAGGAGCACCAAGAGAGATGTCTGACATTTTGTGGACCGTGAACCAGACTTTTTAAAATAAAATATATTATTTATGAACTAAAAATAGTGAGAAATGAAAATAGAACAAAAGTGGAACGAGTTAAAAAAAGTTATAGCTTTCCACTCTCTGACATTTAACTTAGTGACGGGTCATTGGGTACAGCTAATTTATATCTCTCTCTCTCTCTCTCTCTCTCTATATATATATATATATATATATATATATCTAACTCATTATCCTAACATAACAATATACCAAGATCATCTCAACACGTTCAGACATACCTAGATCTATTTAGATGTGTATTTATATCTAAGATCTAGTTCAGAGTCAGCTATTCTCAGGAACAAAATGCGACCAGATTTTTTCTGATGACAAATTAGTGCCGTAGTTTATCGGTGACGTTCCATCACCGGTGCGTATCAACCAGCCATCTGTTTTATATGGAACTATAAAGTATGATCAACTGCACGTCTTCGTGTGTGTGTGTGTGTGTGTGTGTGTATGTCTGTCTGTCAGGTAAGGGGATGTGCTGCCATCTGATATGTACAAATAACTACGGAAAACAAGTTGACAACTGGCCATACCGCATCGCCCTTTCACCCAGGGAGTTATATAACACCACCAGTTGCATCCAGCTAAGTCACACTTTATTATTGCACACACACACACACACACACACACACACCATGTGCATCACCCACACCAAAGTTGGAATACCGACGTATCGCTAACACCCAGCTGTACGAAGCCCCCTCCGTGCTCGCAGACCAGCTGTATCAACACAGCTGGGCTGGACTTTATACAATAATCACTGTTGACATAACGGCGTGTCCGCTCCAGGCCTGACAATGGTCGAGTCTACAGACCTAAGGCGAGCACACATAACACAGCCCAAATTACTGGACTAGCCCCGCTTGATCAATGTTTATTCGTGGCTTTGTCTAGTTCAGAGCGTCAAGTTATAGATCTCAGCAAAATTACGACACTAACAGCCAGAGCTCTCTCAAGTGGCTCTCCCGCCTGTGACGAAGCGAAAACCCGACGAGCAATCCTTTGAGTAGGAAGTTTGCCGAGCGACGAGGATTCGCCGCACGTAATTTTCGCGAAACGAATATGCCGTGGTCGCCGTGACGGCGTTATGTGGGTCTGCGGAACTCGGAGAAGATGCTATTGGTACACAGGTCGAACGGGCCAAGAGTTAGCGCGAAAGGGGAGGAGCCGTTGACGGATTGGGTGACTGACCGTGGCAGTTAAGGATACGGATATTATCTAGGCATTGTTTAGTCTGAGATTGATTGATGAAGAAGTTCGTGCGTCCAGGGATATGTTACCCCACACTAACTGTTTTTGAATTTATAAAGGCTTGACGCATCGAGTTCCACTAAAAAGCAAGAGACGGGTCTTATCATGTCTTGGGTTGAAGTACTCCAAAATGTACTATGCAAATCTGCAAAATATACTTTAAAGTGTGCACCACAGCGTCATCGCATTTCTGTACTTTTCCCGCAGGTAGCTAGTTTTAGACACTGTATATGAATATCACACGGAAGTATTGCTACTACTAAATGACAAGCAGCTGAATGGACAATCTCTTCTCCGCACATATAACATCGGGGCAGTGAGGGAAGATGGATTCGCCATGGTATGAGGTTATACACTGGCAAAAGCCAGAGAATCTCTTAAGCATGGCTTTAGTATTAATATGAGTGACATGGTATTAACACTTTCTGTTGATAGAATTCTCCGATAAGGCACACACCGCCTTTGCATCGTGCTGAGTTTATAGTGTAAGATATAGGATTAGTATTAAATTAAAAATAGCACCCGCGAAAGTACCATGGATGAACGTAGGTTGAAGACGGCTAAAAACTTCTAGTCATAACGTTTGACGGCCGGTTTCTCCTGGGTTAGCTTCTTTGAGCATCGAATCCAGGTCACCACGCACATGTATAAACTACTTTCAAGTTAATAGTCAGCAGATTAATTATGAAAGAATTTCATATAGAGTGTATTTATTAATATTCTTCAATTTCGCAACATATGGTTACTTGTTAGCATATTTAGTTTTTTTGTACTGGTTACTTATTAGCATATTTAGTTTTTTTGTACTGGTTACTGATTAGCATATTTTTTTTGTACTGGTTACTTGTTAGCATATTTAGTTTTTTGTACTGGTTAGTTATTAGCATATTTAGTTTTTTTGTACTGGTTACTTATTAGCATATTTTGTTTTTTTACTGGTTACTTGTTAGCATATTTAGTTTTTTGTACTTGTTACTTATTAGCATATTTTGTTTTTTTGTACTGGTTACTTGTTAGCATATTTTGTTTTTTGTACTGGTTACTAGTTACCCATTTTTTTGTTTTTTGTACTTGTTACTTGTTAGCATATTTAGTTTTTTGTACTGGTTACTTGTTAGCATATTTAGGTTTTTGTACTGGTTACTTATTAGCATATTTAGTTTTTTTGTACTGGTTACTTATTAGCATATTTTGTTTTTTGTACTGGTTAATTGTTAGCAAATTTTGTTTTTTGTACTGGTTACTTGTTAGCATATTTAGTTTTTTGTACTGGTTACTTGTTAGCATATTTAGTTTTTTTGTACTGGTTACTTGTTAGCATATTTAGTTTTTTGTACTGGTTACTTGTTAGCATATTTAGTTTTTTGTACTGGTTACTTGTTAGCATATTTAGTTTTTTGTACTGATTACTTGTTAGCATATTGGTTTTTTTTGGTACTTGGTTAAGCAATATCAGAAAATTAAACTGGGCAGTTCACTGGCTGCAAATCTTTTTATAAGGTAATTACAATGGCACCTTGTTATGGCGAAATTAGAACACTGAATATATTCCGATGCAGGTGGAATCGATCAAATAGACATCCGCACAAATGACAGATGAATATCTAATTATATCGACGCAAACAGGTAAACTATTTAGTATTTAACAGAACATCTTTGAAACCCCACTCATCTATCCCCGTTTGTCCTTATAGCCATAACAGACTCACTTCCTCATATATTCATTCGGCTACCCACTTCTTCAAATGAAAGAGAAATGTAGTGAGTGACGTACCCGGCATTTCCTAGTTTTGTACGACTAACCAAGAATGACAATCATAACGTTCGTTTTCGTCATAACGTTTCTATTATAACAATTTTGAATCACAATTTGCATTTGATAATGCAGGAGAATTCTTCAACGAATGGTTCTTGTTCTTACCCAAATTGGCCGGAAACCCTGTGACATGTCATCATTCTTGTATTCTCAAATGTTCAATTTGCTAAAGAACATGACTATGGTACTGATTGCTTCAAATTGTTCATGCATGCTGCTCTATCGAAGTGGAATGAATCGAAGTTTAATCTGCCATTTGCCGCTTTTATAACGAGAAACTCGGCTAAAAGTGCGCCCCCCCTCCTGATGAAATATGAAGACAAAATAAGTTAGTAGAAAATGGCAATTAAATACTTGAATTCAAAATTCTGCGGCCCTCTCACGATTAATACCAAAATGTACTACCTTACCAAGCCTTAATTGTCAAAGCGAGCTCCAAAGGTAATGAAGCGAAGTCAAAGATGAAACTCCTTTCAGATATGTCCACGACGAGATTCGAACTCAGGTGGAAGTGATCTATGATCCAACGCGGTACCTATTAGACCACGGAGGCAAGCAAGGTAGGCTAAATGTGCCGAGCGATCTCCAAAGGTAATGAGGCGAAGTGAAAGAAGAAACACCCTTCTGACATTTCTCGGCCGGAGTTTGAACTTAGGTGCTATAGATCTGTGGCCAACCGCGTTAGCAGTTAGGTCATGGAGGCGCCCTCCTATTGGTTGAGTGATCATAAATGATACAATTATTATATCCCAAAGGACTTTGACGACTTTTTTTATTTCTGAACTTCTTTACAGCCGATGTAAAGGGGTCGAGTGATATTAACTGGTTTAACTGGGTAAAATTCACATCAATAAAACAGGTCATAACCAATATCCGAATAAAACAGATTAATCTATTTTGAGATGAAGCCACGGGCGTCGTGATATCCCTTCCTCCTATTGTCTTGAAGCGACTGAATTACGACTTCTGCTCGCGGTGAACGATGAGTGACCGTGATTAGTGTTCACGAAAGTTTATATCTAGATCAAACACAAGACGCACTGATCAATGTGATATCTGATGATGGAAAAACCGTGATACATCTTCGTCTGTATACGTGCAAGGATTCTAGAATGAGGGCATTTATCCAAACTTATCGTTACAACGAAGCTACTCATCTGTGACAGAGATGCGCTTGTGTTTGGTCTACTGAAAAATTAGTTTCTGCTAGCTTCCGGAAGTTTAATGACGTGCTCGTCACGTGGGATGTGTTTTTATGCCATTTAATGAAGGAATCAGAGGGAAACGGTTATGGCTTATAAAATGTACATCTCTTCCCCCACTCTCTCTCTCTCTCTCTCTCTCTCTCTCTCTGTGTGTGTGTGTGAGTAAGAGAGGGAGAGAGAGAGAGAGAGAGAGAGAGAGAGAGAAACAGATAACACATTTCAAGATTCGTAACACGATTGAGATAGATGAAATTAATTACTTTGTTTTGTTCCCTTTCAAACAGCTTTATTTCTTACTGGATATAGCAGATTATGTCTGTGGTTTATGATACATCTTATAGCTTGTTGAAACCACGAACGTTAATACCAACGAATCTGGTTTAGTTTTACCAACCGCAATAACACACCATCGGGAATAATAATACATTAACAGAAACTATAAAATGTACACTCTGTGGATAAAATAAGCTTCATTCTAACAATATAAAGATCCCCACTAACTGCTTAAGATAACCATCTCGTTCAAAAGATAACGAAAGCAACGTATTTCTATTGTAATATAAACACCAATTCTAACCAACAGATACTACCCATACGGATCATTTACGGTTAATGACCACCTGAACAAGTATTAAAAGTGGTCACTCGAACAGACTGTGCTGTAGCTCGTGTCTGTTGTCACGTGCCTTGTAACGTGCCCCGATGTCGGTTGACTATTAAACATCATTAATACATTACGTGGTACGGTGTCAGATGACAGCCGACATGTTTATCATTCTGGCAGCCGGAAGACAGAACAACATATATTTATAGGAATTAAACCTGACGCCTATCCTTCTCGCTTGGTTACGGTAACCACTCAGCGATCAGGTCACATCTACGTATAAATTGCTGGAATTCAACATCACGCGAACCTCCAAATGATAAAAGGAAATTAATTGTTGTCAAAACGGATATATTATGCTATTTGGCTATACCTAAAAGTAAAAGCTCACACCTATTGCCAATATATCAGAAGTGTGTCTGACGTGAATAAAGAGGAGTCTTAATAATAAGTTTTCTAGATATTTTGTTACGGTCATCGTACATTATATGATCTCTAAGGAACAGCCGGAGATTAAAAGAAAGGTCGCCTTAACTATCATCTATAAGTCTATAATTATCTATCAAATTTTACAGAATCCTTTTTTGTTATCGGAGTCTAACTGGACTGAGTGACCCCAAAGTAATGAAGCCATTTGATTCTAGTCATGACCAAAGTGAAAGGTAAATTATGTTATTAGCATCTGTATAATAACCTTGTGTGTACTATAATTTGTTTGATATGACAACTTTAAATCATGAGAAAGTGTTGTATTATTGATGTGTGGATACCATGACAGTCATTCAGCCGGCAATTGGTGGAGCATTTCTTCGGCGTTTGAATGGCTACAGTTATAACATACACATAGTATATCTAGACAAGAGAATTACTCAAACGGCATCGTTTAAGGTATTTCAGTGATGGACCGGTAGAGGTATAAGATGGAGGGATTTAGGCCATAAGTGAATCCAGTTAGATAGAATAAGTGTTCTGGAGTCTTGCCTATAAACTGTTCAATGCAATTAATACGTAATAATAATAATAATAATAATAATAATAATAATAATAATAATAATAATAATAAACGAAATGTATATATCGCCCTATATAACCTGTAAGAAGGTTACTCTATTAAAAATATTAAACAATATTAAAACTCTAAAGTGCTTATGATGCTGAATAGTCATCGAGACGGATGTTTACAATGGCTACGATGTAATATAACATGTTCTGGAATTCTAAACAATTGATTGTCTCATAAAGAGGCAACAATGTAATTATTTATTATTGTAATTTCTCCGATCATGTATACAATGTGTTTTTTTTCGGGGGGACTTGTATAACTCTACACGAATGGATACAAACATTGCCTTTGACAGCATCTTTGTATAGAAATATTCAGAGTGGTCATAATTGGGTTATTAATCTTTTCTCCTTAATTAAATATTTAGCTCTTTCTAGCCTTAGTTTAATATAAATACTGTTAGCAGCAACAATAGAAGGATGATAACTCCACGATCGTGAGTTTTAAGTCAATCAACTTCCCACTATGACGTCGGCGACTTTAATCAATATATACAAACCGGAAGCGAAAAATAGCTGTTATGTAAATAAATATTGGCCAACAAAAGTGAAAACAGCAAAACCTATTTCTATAATTTTAGTGTAAAATTTGATATGGGAAGGGATTGGCTCTTGCAAATATATTCTATATATTGCTCTGTAAGAATAAAATAACTGGATACAAATTCTGACATAAGAAATACTGTATTTATATTTAGGCAGGTGATATGTTTCGAGATGGATTGTTTTAGGAAGAATCCCGAATATACCATTGACTGGAAAGAAAAGTACTTAAACCATCGTTAGGACAGTAAAATCGAAATAAAAAATCGCAATATTTAGTCCCCCACAGATTGAGATTAATTATCATTATATAACAACAATGAGAAATATTGAAAGAAAGAAGATCTAAAAAATGCAAGCCAATTACAAACGTCGAGAGTCTGTTAGCTTGATGTAAAAAGGAGCAGTGACTGAGTGGCTGTACAATGGCAACCATCCACCTAAAACAAGCAGACCAGTTGTCGTACACAGGCTTCTCTATAATGAGTACTTATGGGAGACGTTGAAGGGCCCAGAGTTTGTTAGTATTTCAAAAGCAGGTGCTCGTTTAAGGTAGACGCCAGTAAAAACTGCTGTTTTGAAATAGCTGACCATCACTAAATGAGTGATGACTTAGCGTTACATAGGCATTGGACCCATTAGTAACATTAGACAGGGAATTGTTCTCCTAGAAGAATGATCTAGAGGTCAGCAAGGTAGTGAGCTATCAACTAAGTCACAGGACAGCGTCTTTACTAAACATTTATTAAAATTTTTCCGCTTAACGTTACAGAACCTGCTGGTCGATTGAACGACCAATACATGAAGATTGAAAGATGTTGTCCTTCAGATTTCCCGGGATGTAGATTTAGGTGTATCCGGTTTACTATTTGTTTTGGGAAATATGCATATAGATGTACCCAATTCCCTGCCCCTCTCTCACCCTCTCTCTCTCTCTCTCTCTCTCTCTCTCTCTCTCTCTCTCGTGTGTGTGTGTGTGTGTGTGTTTTTTACCCGTGTATATAAGTGTATGTATATATATATATATTATATGAACTAAACTAATAAACATACTTACATATATATATATATATTTATAACAATTTGTGTATACTTATGTAAGAACTCTGGATTTCGTCTTTAACTCACAAATACAACATATTCTATTAACGTAATGACATATATTACTTCTCTGGATGATCTAAATAATATATCACCCCGACTCTCATCAGCATCATTCATATTTTATTATGTTTAAGACGCCCATCATAACGGCACATATAGTGTAATTATATTAATCAAATTTCACCTTTGCGCTGTTTAGGAACAGAATTCGACATCCGAGCACGATCTGTTGTCATGATGCCAACTAGTAACCATTCTGCCCGATCAATCCAGTTATATATATTGCATGTCGGCATGGGCCGTGCTCCCAGGACTGACACGAGATTACTTTATGCAGATTTCCCGTAAGAAGATATTTCATTAGCAGGAAAATCCATGGAAATCTTTGACCTTGAGCTGTTCGTTTTCTCTCACAGCTGTCTCCGACCAGGCGCACCCAAACCACCAAACTACAAACCACACCCATATGGGGGGGGGGGGTGTACGGGGTACGACAGTCCCCTGGGCCGAAATGAAATAACTATGCTAAAACGTTACTTCCGTTGACTGGCGAGTTAGCGACAAATCGTTATCTGGTCTTCTCTCTTTGATAGAATTATCCTCCACGGTTGTCAACCATCGTCCAATCAGAGGCGACACTCAGTGACCGATGTCGGAACTACGAACTCGGGCTCGACTGTTCCACGGACCTCCGTCGGCGGCGTCTTCTTTGCCACTGAAATATAGGGGCCATTTCTCGTGATCTCGCATTGTCACGCTCGTGTGACGGACAGTCTCCGCTTTGGCGTCAGGATGCTGAGCCCCGACATCGTTTCCACGACGCCATGGAACCGCTACAGATCGTCACCGTAACAGCCCCTTCTTTCTGCATCTCTCATCACCCCCCCAGCGGCAGATGAAACGACAATTGCCGTTTTATTCTGCAAAAAGCCAGGTCGGATATTACATCTGATGGCCTGCTTTATGTCTGTTAAAAGGTTGCCCATTCCAAATACATTACGGTCGCGTTATGACAAAATACAACCCTTGTCCTCTCTATAGTCCAGGGACAAGCTTCGATATTGACGGATTTGTTATGTGTATGTATGAGCCATGTACGTTAGCAATGCTGTCTTCAATACAAGCTAATACTAGTATAACCACATGTTAAATATAGGCGAGTGCAATGTACAATTCGTATTAAAGTATTTACGGCCATAATTAATAATATTTAACTTAAATAAGTGCAGCCTTAAATTTAACGGCAGTTTGGCACAGATTAGGCAATCTGGCATGTCAGAGAAGTACTCATCTAAAATTATATTGGGGAGCAAAATTATGAATACTCGCTTCAAAACATAGGCATGTGAAGGGACAGGATTTGCAAACGATTTTAAAGTGCAAGCACCAACTAGTTTGTGAAAAAAGAAATAGTACGCAAAAAAAGACGTTTATTTTTTATTAGCCTTACACAAAGTAGCCTAAATTGAATGAAAATAGTCTCTCAGATTAGGCGCGGAGAAACGTGAATGAAAGGTTCTCAGGTCGGCGCCGAAACAGACCGGTTTCCATGACAGTAACGCCAAAGGCATCAAAGCTTTCGCTTCTCCAATGGCACATCAAAGTCTGAGGACTTCTCATCAAGCCTAATTACTGGATTCAGCTCGATAATTCGAACTTATTTCGCGGACATTGGCAATGTTTAATTCGATTAGTGGCTCGTCTTTGCGCCAGACGGCCGCGCTTCGTGCGACTATAATCCGAAGGCGGCCTGGGCATGGAAGATGCCATAGTCGAAAACACGAGGAAATCTTGGGAAGAAAAAAGGACAAGAAAGATTCGATTCAGGATCATTGTTGTGGCTATAATACAAACCGCTGGCAATTGTCGACCATCATCCTTGGCATCTTGGTGGCGGTTGCCCGTTGTGTAGGCTACTCAGCCAATTGGCGTAAGATGTCTGTGTGTCTCTGTCGGGGAGGGGAAGGAGAAGGGGGGGGGGCATATGGCGTTGGAGTATTGCGTTTATTAGCATCACATCATAGCTCGATATGGTTGTGGATAATCCCCATGTGTGTGTTTGTGTGTGTGTGTGTGTCTTTGTGTAAATTATTAGCTATTTTGATTCTGTTTTCGCATTTTCGTGTCTTTACCGTAAAAAGGTTTTCGGTATCTGAGACGGCTTATTGTCAGCAAACAATTGCGGTGTTTAGATGAGCCACGATACAAGAACCAATTTACAGACGGGCGGACTAACTGACACACACACACACACACACACACACACACACACACACACACACACACAGAGAGAGAGAGAGAGAGAGAGAGAGAGAGCGTTGGAAGACACGCCATTAAGAACACAAGTTCCCTAAGAACAAAGCCAGACAGAGATGCTTCCAGATTGACATCGTACTATCACTGTCGATATACATCATAGCTACAGGACCGAATGGCTTGTTGTCTATAGACGGCTAACTCTACACCATAACTTTCGCATCAATTTATGTATAAACAAATAGATAGATAGGTAGATAGATAGCTAGTATATATATATATATATTATATATATATATATATATATATATATATATATATATATATATATATATATATATAATAGATAATGATATATAGATAGATAGATATATAAAAAATAATAATATATATATGATATATATATATATATATATATATATATATATATATATATAGAGAGAGAGAGAGAGCGGGGGAGACAGATAAACGCATCTTCATGGTTTTATTTGCACTGTATCACACGCGCATACTAATCTCTAGAAATGAAGACGAGTTGAGAACATATTTGACGTACTCGGTGTGGAAGGATCCTGATTCTTTCTATGCTCCCTAATATTCTGGATATTCAAATTAGAAGCCGGGGCAAAATAAATCTCCGTGACTCAGTCATGCCTTTCTCATTTCGATGGAAATCTAATAGCATCTGACGTCGACGTATTGTAGCCTTGCGTCGCAAATTCGTCCCATAAAGGCCCGCACACGATACGAGAATCCAGCGTGGCCGTGTCCACCTTGTATCATTATCATAACAGCAATATGTGGATAGTCGCTTTCAAGATGAGGCTACACGCTGAAGAATGGGATGTTGATCTGGCGCATTTGGTGGCTTGCCGCCTGATAGAGCTCTACTTCATGGGACGGTGTACTACGGGTGTCGTCCGTACTGGGGATGTTTCATTGTGATGCCACAGTTCCTAGCTGTGAATAGCGCCGGATCGAAGCGAAGTGTTCAGACATTCAGTCATTCTTTCAGTCATTCATTCCAAGCCAAATCATCCGGGTATATATCTGTCTATGGACGTTCAGGATGGATGCTTAAAAGAATAACCTGTTTGTTATATGGTTCGTGTTTCGCATTTCTTACAGTACTCGGCATTTTCGCATTGAGAAGCCAATAAACTGTATACAGTGGCCAAACAAAACAAAAACAAAAATACAGATATTCTGGATAGGCTTTAACTAATCCATTGAAAATGTCGGCAGTGGCGGATTATCGATGCGGCATCTTCGTTTCCATGGTAACAACATCTCGTGTCATTTCGAAACAGTTATAAAATTATTGAAGTCAATATAGATTGCTCTTATTGTTACTTATCTAATGGCTTTATGTAGAATCAATTGATATATATATATATATATATATATATATATATATATATATATATATATATATATATATATATAGTTGGGAGTTCATTCGTGGCCAGCTACTGTCTGTGATCATGAACAAGGCTGGTACATTTAAATATAAATGACCCAAAACTCACTGTAGCTTAGATGTGTCTATTCCTGTTTGTTATATTTCGATGTTCGTTTCTAGGCAGACTGGATTTCGCGGTTTGGCATATATAGTGTTGTATAAGTGGCCAAACAAACCAAAAACACAAAAACAGATTATAATTATAGTGAACTAATCCATTAAAATTCGCAGTGGCATTATCATGCGCTTTGCATACACATCACGCATTCAAACAGATAAACATTATTGAAGTCAATATAGATTGCTCTTATTGTTACTTATCTAATGGCTTTATGTAGAATCAATTGATATAAATATAATATCTGATAATATAGTCCAAAATTTTTGTCATTTAAAATTTATTAGTTAATTAATGGTAATCAATTCACACACACACACACACACACACACACACACACACCACCCACACACACAAACACACACATATATATATAGCGAGAGAGAAAGAGAGAGAGGGGGGGGGGTGTGGAGAGCGAGAGAAAGAGAGACGTGTCTTTAGATGGACGTCGTTTAAGTGTTTCGATTTTGAATCCTGCAATAAATCGACACGAACGGACTACGTACACAGTAATAGCTTTATAACCATGTTTAAATATAGTATAGGGATGCTATCTCGAATAGTGATATTGGGCTGAGCTCACGTGACTTATGCGGATAATTCACTGGAGTACCACCATACGAGAGTAGACGGTTATATACAAATCCAGTTTCATCCAACTGGTACTACGACATACGAGGAATGTTTAACTCAGTTCGTCCTAAATACAACTAGAATACGTAATTGACTCCATTATTTGTATAGAAGATCAACGATCTATTATGACTTATGCCGCTTTAACCAATTTAATTTACTACAAATTTGATATTACGATTGCACTAAAACTATTTATTTTAATGAGAATTTTGAAGAAAGACGTTGTAATTAAGACAAGATGGCAATTAGTTAACCAATTACCCCCCAAACATTTCTCCATACTAATATTGCTTGGAAATGGGCAAGTTTATTTTCAAACATTGGGACTCTTGGGATTTTATTCAAAGCGACTCGGAGAGAAGGAAAAAATGCCATGGAGACATCAGATCACTCAGTAGCCTGATGGATACAATTCCCTGATGATTCGGCCATTAGGTGTATACACTATTCAGAATATGCTCTACCGGTGTATGTTCACGCACGCAGTTAAAACATGCACACACACACACACACACACACACACACACACTTGGGCGCCTCCGTGGTCCATTTGGTAGCGTGTTGGACAACATATCGCTACCACCTGCGTTCGAATTTCGACGTGAACATATATGAAGGGTGTTTCATCTTTGACTTTGTTTCATTACCTTTGGTGTTGCCTGGCTCATTTAGCCTACCACGTGCACAAAGGTGGCCGTGAAACATCAATCATCATCATCATCATCATCTTGATCATCATCATCATCAACAACAACAACACACACACACAAACAATCAAGTACACTGGCCTACCATATGCTCCACCCACGCCCACAAGAGACAAACATTCCGAGAGGTCTCTTTCTCTCTCTCTTTCTCTCTCTCTCTCTATCTGATATCTCTCAGCTAGTCGCTGGCCGATATTTTAATATATTTATTCGCATACAATTAATAATGCACATTGATTATGGCCTTTCAACAAAACTGTACCGCCTGCTATGACGTCATCGTCTGACTAGTATCCACGTGACTACCGAAGTTCGTAGCGTGACTAAACTGTACAGATGATGGAACCATTATCCTTTACGCCGAATGAACGAGTTGGTGTTGAAGGTCACGGGGGAGGGGATCCCATTATTTCATCTACCGTAATGTGACATGGCCTACATCTGGCCAACCAATGTGCCACATCTGCATAAAGGTTTATAATGAAATATTTATGTTTTGTATGAGATTTACTGGCTTGGTCTGTAGTGTTATCATATCATATATATATATATATATATATATATATATATATATATATATATATATATATATATATATATATATATATAATATCTGTTTGGCAGTTTATCTTTTGCCCCAGTTTATATATATATATATATATAAATTGAATGCCCTCTGTTTAATTGACCATGAAGCTGGTATATCTTTATGTTATCGTATCCAGACATGGTCATACATAACGCCATGTTTTCCATGTCATACTGAGTACCCTGTGTCGTGTTATGTTTCCATTCCGGATCTAGCTATGCCAGCTCGGGAAACATTGGAATCGTTCTTCAGAGATTTGGCTAGAAGGCTAATTGACGTCACGCCGATTTCGTCGTTGATGTTGCCCTGGTGATAAAGTCCTCCGATCTAGCGGCTTCCCGCTGATCCAGCTAGATCCTCCAATCCACCTGATCCGGCACAATGTGAAAAATGAGTCGCCGAAAGCCGAAACAATCTCTCCAGACCGTGTCGGTAACAGAAGCGTATCACCTTCCTGGATAGCCCGTGTACGGATAAATCCATTCCAACATTTTCTGCATGTGCGTGTCTTCCGTGACAGCACGCGTGCGCGCGTGACCCCGCTTGTGTTTGTAGTTAGGTTGATACGCATCTGCGCGTTCGGCTTATCCGGAGCCAGGCGCCGATCAAATGGCACATCACCTACGCGCGCGTCGCGTGTGTCCCGAATAGCGGCTGTTGTGGTGGTACTTGCCGAAGAGGATCTTCCGGAACGCCGACCGAAAGTCCGGATTGAATATCGTATAGATGATGGGATTCAGGAGGCTGTTGAAGTAGCCGAGCCAACCGATGATGCTAGTCAGGGCGAGCGGATAGACGCATCTCTGGCCACAGAACGGCCGTACCAGTGCCAAGATGAAGAAAGGCAGCCAACACGTGATGAACGACCCGGTGATGATGGCCAAGGTCCGTGCGGCCTTCCTCTCCCGCTTCTGCTCGAGCTTCTCCCGGGTCTTCTTGGCCTTCGGCGAGCCGACCTTCCGGTTCTCGAAGTACATCTTGGTCAGATCGACCCAGCTGCTCTTGTGGCTCGGCGTTGTCATGCGGCCGATGTGGTTCATCGACGGCGACGGTGGCGGCGTCGCCGTCGTCGTCGACGTCATCATCAGCGTCAACGGCTTGTTGTTCCTGTTGGCGTCGTTGAAGGCGACCGCCGACCCGTTGCTCGATGCCTCCGGACTCTGGCTGATCGACGACGAGATCGGTTGCAGCACGACGCCACCACCAGCGCCGTCTTGCGGCGGCGGCGTACTCGCCCCGTCCTGGCAGCGCCGATCCAGAAGCGGCTTCGGCGTGGCCGGATCCAGGTTGCTGGCGCTGTTTGCCGCCGCCGCCGCCTTGAAGCGCTTGCGCCGGATCCGGTTGCGGGCAGCGCGGAAGATTTTCATGTAGATAATGATGATGACGAGAAGCGGCAAGTAGAAGGCGCCGACCGTCGAATAGACCGTGTAGCCCCAATCCTGGCTGATCAGACACTCGCCGGTCACGTCCGGATCGTTATACTGGTCCTTCCAGCCGAACAGCGGCGGTATCGAGATGCAGGCCGATATGCCCCAGCTGAGTCCGATCATGATCAGGATCCGGTTCGCCGACCGGTTGTGGATGTAGTCCACCTGCGTGACGGCCCAGTACCGGTCGAGAGCGATGGCGACCAGGTGCAGAATGGATGACGTACAGCAGAAGACGTCAAACGAGATGAACATGTCGCAGATCTCCGGCCCGAGGAACCACTGTTTGCTCACTTCGTTCACGGCCGCTAGGGGCATGACGAGCGAGGCGACCATCAGGTCCGCGATGGACAGCGACGCTATGAGATAGTTGGCAACGTTGTGGAGATTCTTCTCCAGGATCACGGCGGCGATGACGAAGACGTTCCCGATGATTGTGGCCAGGATGATGAGGCCGAGGATGATGGCCGTGCCGAGGAGATGAGCCATACTGTACGGCTCGAGCTGCATCACCGGATGGCTAAGGTTCCCGAAAGAAACGTTCGTCGCGCAGCCCACGAACGCCCCCGCCGTCATATTCACCGACGTCAGATCCGGCGAGCCGCCGTAGTCGTCGAACCGCGAAAACGAGGCCACGTCCGACGCGTCCGCTGACAAGAAGGCGCAATCCATGATGTCGGAAGCCGCGAGTTTGGCTGGATGCCGACAGACTGGACGATGAGTCGTTGGATGGCCCCGCGTTTATGCGCGACAATCGGGGACAAATCTGTCCCGAATGTTTACGATCGCAGATCCGGACTCTCAGTCAACGAACCGGAAGCCTACTTGACGACCGTACGAGGCACGTGACGCTGTCATCGCTAATTGGATGTATTCCGGACGTGAATCGAATCTTAATCAAGTTATCGTTTGGCCAATAACCGGCTCGGACTACTTATCGGCGCGCAGTGATACCGCGACCGAATCCGTAATTCGATTAGCCGAGTCGTAGTGCGACCGCTCGCGCGTCGATTGTGTCCATCGTAAAGAGGCCGGACGCTCGCTGCCACTGTTGATAACGCCGCCACCTTTATAGACTTCGTATCTCATAGTACTTCCTGTCTGGTTGTCCTTTCTCTCCTCTGGGATGTCCTGGTTGTTCCCTCGAAATCTACACCATGAACCACCTACAACGGCTAATTCAGTACCCTGGGTTGTGACGTCGAATTTGACATGAACTTAATCCTTAGACCTCTAGCGATGGGACATCTAAAAGTATACATAAACGAGACATTAATCTGGGTATAATTTGTAGACAACTTTTGAATATTAATAATAAACACTTATTCAGAAACCGCATTTGATGGTAGTGTATGTATGTGTGTGTGTGTGTGTGTGTGTGTGTGTGTTGTGTGTGTGTGTAAGGGCAGTGATGTAAACTAAATAAATATATGTATGTATGTATATATATATATATATATATATATATATATATATATATATATATATATATAATATATATATATCACTCATATTTATATCTGATATTAATTTTTCATTAAAAAAGTACACAATTGATCACATCAATCACAATTCACACGTATACATACAAACACACACACCGCGTCACACGCACGCACATATATACACATACACACACAGGGTTATATAAGGCCACATATATAACATATAGGTGTATACATATATCTGATAGTGGGTCACTATTTATTGAAGTATATAAGTTATATATATATATATATATATATATATATATATATATATATATATATATATACTCACAGACACTCACTCACTCACTCACTCACTCACTCACACACAAAAAACAATATACACATTCACAAAAGAACGCACATGCGCAAGCGCGCACATACACGGCATCCGCAGCATCTCTGGATGTCGCGTGCAAAGCATTAACAAAACATCACGATACAATAGATGTGCTTATTGTAATGGCATTCCCAGCGATTTAGACCATTTGGCTGGTACAAATTCATTTCACGCCAACGCCATTTAGTACTTAGCCAGGGTGTGGTGATGATGGGGGCAGATGGTGATGACGGTGATGGAGGTAATGGTGATGTAGTGATGGTGATGGCGAGGTGATGGCCATGGTCATCCGGCAGCCTTCCCTGGTAATGCGATCCCAGTAAATGAACGCTAACCGGAACGCCGGCACTCCGGCGAACAATATCCGGGGATAACTGTATAATACGAGATCCGGAAGAGCAGACACTGATCCAGGGATTATGGCCGCCTACAAACATGATGATAACGTGTCGCTACCGGCAGGTAATGTCTCCTGAAGGAGAGAGAGAGAGAGAGAGAGAGAGAGAGAGAGAGAGAGAGAGAGAGAGAGAGAGAGAGAGAGAGAATCCCGAACCGTGATGTTTTACCAACACGTACACACATTGAGAATCACTGACTTGCCATAGGATTTCATATCGTGATAACATTCAGCGTTATGGCTCACTTCATGTCTGATAGTCGGCCATTACCGAGGAGACCAAGGCATCAAGCTCCTTCTATAAAAAAGGACAACCATTTTGGGGGGGAATTTCGACTTTATATATATATATATATATATATATATATATATATATCTTCCCCTATGCCTCCTTTCTATCTATCTATCTATCTATCTACCTATATATTGTCTGTCTGTCTGTATATATATATATATATATATATATATATATATATATATATATATATATATATATATATATATATACATATATACCTATCTGTCTATCTATCTATCTATCTATCTATCTATCTATCTATCTATCTATCTATCTACCTATTTCTATATCTATTTATCTATATAGAAATATATCTATTTTGAATATCTATCTATCTATCTATCTATCTATCTATCTATCTATCTATCTATCTATCTATTAATCTATCTATTTCCCATCACATGGAAAAGCATGATGAACACGGATAATCAGGAATGCCAAATGTAAGGAATTGCTGATTCATCAGGCGTAATTTGCAAAAGAATAAACATTCCAAGACGAGTCACCCCACGGGCTCTTTTACGAGCAACAACATTTCATACTGATACGTGATATTTTAACCAGTCTGCTGTAAGATTGCATGTACGTGTCCATGTGTATGTGCGTGTATGTACGTGTATATGAACATACCTATCCACAGAGAAGTGTCAGTGAGCCAGACACCCGTTTCCGACAATTACAAGTTTTTCCATCTATCCCGACCAATTCCCCGGCTGGTCGATCCCATGATGCTCCGGACCTATTTACAATCAGCCAGCTGTGCTCGTCCAATCGGCCCGACGAACGCCCACTAGCGGGCATCGCTCATTAATAACTTGTTAGACATGACGTATTGTCCAAATGATATTGATAGTCTCGTTGAAGCTTTTGTGCTCGTTCTCAGACCTAACTGTGCCCAACACACGGGCCCGTAATTGGGCACTGCTCGCAATATGCCACACACGCCCATCGGCCGCCAACCGGCCCACCTCCCCAGGCGTTCGATACGGTAAATATTTACAAAGGAGAATGCGGCCCGGCTGAAAGACGTTACAAGGCGTTTAGTTACAAGCCCTGTAACATCGACCTCCGCCTATGGATTGGGCGCATTACGCGCTGTTTATCCCCCGAAGAGCGGCATCGAGCGTCCACTTAGAAATCAGCGGACGAGATCCAGAGGCCGATGTTGTGGGGCCTCTTGGGGACAAATACCCAGAAGACAATGGCTCCTGTTCTCGTCGCTAGCATCCATCCAATGAGGGATGTTGGTTTTTCGCGATGCTTGGTCAGCCCTAGCCAAAAACTTGCTTCGTCCTTGTTAAGAGTATGTTTTCTTCGCATGGAGGGGTGTGCTCAGGACAACACGATCCCTTCTTGTGTAGAATTTTTACCGATCTCGAACCAGGACGCTATTCCCATCGGAAGTGGCTCTCTCCTACCGTCCCATCATCTGAATATTTTGACCTTGAGAACACCCCCATCTTCATTGACACGGATTATAAAGTTAGCCTGATGCGGCGCGTTCTAGCTTTAGAGACCTTTAGAAGAAAGGGAAAATACGTTTCTTTTACGTCGTTCACGTTTACAGCGAGCCGCTTTGATTTCCGGTTCGTTCCTTCCATACGTTGCATCGGGTTTTATTTCGAAAAATTTACTTCCTCGCAAAAGCAATCAGTCTAGCGAGAAAGCGACCTCTGCCGGGTGAAACGACGTCTGGCCGTCTTCAATATCCAGACGAAGTAACGGCGATGAAACGGAGCCGTCGTCGATATTCGTAGTGACGTCGCAACGTCCTGTAGGGGGAGCCAGCTGTGACCAAATGTCGATCTCTTTGTTAGCGAACAGAAACAAATATGACGGATAGAGGGCTAGCTTCCCAGCTGAGAGTCTTCGCTTATTGAGAAATAATGTTATAAATATAAATTGATTTTTGCAGTCAGGAATAAAGGACGCCTTAATTAAACGACAAAAAGCTGGTTGGCTAATTTTAGCACGGCCTTTCCTGTCTTAACTAGGTCAGGGTAAGATCAAGAAACACGATGAACTATTTATTACTTGAAAGAAAGGATGACTAGGTAATGATAACACATACGGGGCTGGGAGATGATAGCACGTGAGGTGTTTGCATTGTAATCCATACCAGTTTTTAGAAAGGCTACAAATTTGGTAAAGGAGGATAACAACACGAGGAAAGTTTTGCAATAAACAAAGAAACATTCATTTTGGCCTAACATTTTCATCTCGAAAATATTCCATTAAGGCCATATATGTTTAATTAAGATGGCTTATTAATTAAGTCGATTTTCAGCTGCATGATAATCAACTTGTTTAGCATTTAAATCATTAATATTGGTGCCGATAAAGTAAATCATATATAATCCTCGGTTTGATAAATTGGTGGCGTAAATATTTCTAATTTATTTCCATTTTTGTGCACGTCGTGTTCTAAATAGGCCACATACTCTCGGAAAGCAATTAGGTGAAATGAAAGATGAAACACCTCACAGCTATAGCTAGGCCTCGATTTGAACCCCATTCCTAGACGTATTTAGCCAATAGCGCTACTTGTTAAGGCCTTAAATCAGTTAAGCGCAAATGCTATACATCTAAACAAATTGCACCCTAAAGTGCACTTAAACCTGATTGTAATTATAATTACGTTAAAAGGCATCTGTGATGCTATGAGGCGCCAATTTAATTCCATACAATGTGCTTTAAATGTCACATAGCTTCAGACATTAAACCAACGATTCGGCTTACTCGAAATTATTAATTCACACTATGAAGCATCCTACGATGGTCAATTCTGTTGAATTATCTACCAACTAATAACAAAATCTGTTTACATATGTTGTATTAATTTATATGATTACACTTTAAGCGACTTTTATACAATTATACGCCTTGATAATACATTGTGTAATTGCGATATAATAATAATAATAATAATGATGATAATAATAATGATAATAATAATAATGGTGATAATAATAATAATAATTATTATTATTATTAACAGTGGAGATAATAACAGTACAGAAAATGCTAATCCAGAATTACTCTTTACACTAGCGTACATATCAAACCATAAAAACAGGGTCTATTTATTTAAGAACGTGATTTAAGTCGATTTGGCTCACAGAGTTCAGTTGTCGGTTTCCAAATCCCAAAGTGAATTGTCCCATCAGAATAGCACTTTGTACAATACCCAGACCCCCCCCCCCGTTCTGGACTACAAAGTTCGGAAACTTAAAGCCCGAACTGTCTAGTAGACGACGAGATCAAATCGTTCTGCTAACAATATGGGCAGACCCGCAATACGGCGTCCATGTTTATTCATGGGGTCATCAGCCCCGTTGATCTATTGTTGAAATCCCCGCTTCCGGTTTGATCCCAGGCGATTATATATATCTGATGTTTGCGGCCACGTGACCGCGTTGAGCCTCGTTTTCGCTATCCGGACGGACATTTCCTATGCATTGAAATCTCGCCGCGTCGTCTGCCTGCCGACCGAAATATACGGGCACAGAACACTGACACACACACACACACACACACACACACACACGCACGCACTGACATCGATTCACCGTGCCACCGCCCAGTATTCCCGTACTTGTACTTACTGGTACTTATAATGATGTCAATATTCGCTTGGGCGCTGATGTCTATACGATATCTGACTCTATATTTTCGTCCAATTTACTCTCATCTTTGCAGCCCAATTGTACCGAATTCCGGCTGTTATTCGATGACGTCAGTGTGACGATGCGTGCGCAATGCCGGGCGAAATAGCCGACAAAAGTGTTCTCGTCAAGCACGAAGTCAAATCTCAACCTTCGCGTTTAACAATGAACCCTTGTCGAGAAAGGTGATACTCAGAGTACAAGTCCGGTTAGCAAGTACGCACTAACGCGAGTGAATGAGTTACCGATCGGGAACAACGTAAGTAGGCGTTCTTTTGATGTACACAGGCACCAGAGGTAAAGGCCGTCGATATTCAGCTGTCTAAACACGTTGTCGTTGATGACTGAATAGTCTCTGGTGTGAAAAATATTAAAAACATTGCGCCATTTTATCGTGAGTAAATTGAGCTGCGGATAACTGGGGGGAGGGGGGGGGTGCGTGCAATGTTGGGCTCTACCTGACTATAATCTGCCTTTTATCAAACGAACTCCTGTTTGTGTGTGTGTGTATGTGTGTGTGTGTGATCCGCGGGTTCTATCAGTGTTTTTAGTGTTTGCGCGCGAAGGAAGGTAATTGAATGCGCCACTTAATATTGCCAAGTTGCTAGCTTTTGGCACAATGTCAGTTGTCATTAACAAAGCCAGCATCAATATGCTGCTTGAAGGATGAAGTTTTCTCTCCCGACTTAAATGTTCGATGTCACGCCGTGACCTCCAGACGGCATGTCAGAGAGTAGGTGTAATGACTTGTGGCAAACCGTGCACGTACTGAGACTGGTATGGGTGATATTAAAATATATATATATATATATATATATATATATATATATATATATTTAAAGTACTGTTCTAGCTTACAAGTAATGAGCATGTGTACAGATAATGTGGAGGGATATAATTTTAAATAGGTTGTTGTTAACTGGGAACATTTTATACCAATGAGTGTTTCGGGTATTCACACACACACACACACACACACACACACACACACACACACACACACACACACACACACACACACACACACACACACACACACAGGGGTATATCAGGCCATAGTCTGCTCTGTGATTATCATGTTGTATAGAACGACTAGCTTATTACCAAAGATGGGGAGGGGGACTAGTAGAATTCACTGAATTGGTTCCATAAAACAAGTAATGTACAAGAGACGTGCTTCAATAAAACAGATATTATATTGCAGACGCGTTTCCATAAACAGTTATTATACTGGAGACTTGTTTCCATAAAACAGTTATTTTACTATAGACGTATTTACATAAAAGTTAGTATAGTGCAGACGTGTTTCCATAAACAGTTATTATACTAGAGATGTGTTTCCATAAAACAGTTATTATACAAGAGAATTGTTTCCATAAAACAGTTATTATACTGCATACGTGTTTCAATAAACCATATATAATACTAGAGATGTATTTCCATCAAACAGTTATTATAATAGAGATGTGTTTCTATAAAACAGTTATACCGTGTTCGTGTTTCGATAAAACGTATATTATACTAGCAAGGTGTTTCCATAAAACAGCTATTATACTGCAGACGCGTTTCAGTGAAACATATATAATACTAGAGATGTATTTCCATAAAACAGTTATTATACTAGAGACAGATAAAGACAGCTTTCTATCCAATTAAACCATAAATAAAAGATAGAAACTTCATGTTATTTTGATAAACGTATAATAACGACAGCAACGGGAATAATAATAATAATATTAATAATAATGGGAATGGTAGTAAGAGTAGTTGTAATAATTATATTAATAGTAGTGTTAGTAGCTGCTCTGTTGTCCGGTTAGCGCTCCCATACCATCATCCTCGCCTTCACACAGGCATACCAGTTTCATACCCGACTGATCCACTTAACACACAGGTACTTCGACCGCATAAACCAGACATAGACTCCGTAGGCGTGTAAATAGAAATTAAATGCCAGCGCCGGCATAACAGTGGAAAACGGCGGCATTCCAGCGGCCCACCAGCGGCCCGTAATCCCGGCCGACCATTCGTCGAGTCAGCGGCCATCGGTGATAGAATGAGCGGATTTAGCAGGAAATCCAGCCGAAATGCGGCGGCCATTGATGGTGCGGTCAATTCTCCGAACGTTACGAACGTCGCCATGGCGGTCGTGCCGGTAATTAGACCCTCAGCGCTCGGTCGAGAAGCCAAGATGTGGATTTATTGGCTCCAGACGACGAACGAGCGTTGTTAATTAGCGAAATACATAAAACACCTCGGCTCAAGATTAAACGAATCCTCGCTCGTCGGGAACTCGGGACTGCGTTCGGCCATCGTCGGAGATTAGGCTAACCCCGGGCGGCCGGGCTTTCATCTCGGCCTGGACGCATATCGTACCTCGGGGACATTCGTGTACTATAGCAACTCTTTCCGGCTTTTCCGTATTGTTTTCGATTATTCTGATGCTTTAAACAATTAGGCGACCCGCCATAAGAAGCTATTAAAATTAATAAATAGACGCAGCTTCAACCGTAGCTAATGGTATCTATGGCATTAAAGGCAGCGACGCTATAGACACATACAATGATGATAAGGATAATTACGATGATGCTTATGGTGACAATTGCGTTGAAGACACGAATAATAGCGCTTCATCTACCATTATTTCTGGAAATATGACTGGCGGCCTATAGCACGAGGGTTTAAACACAAGGCTCGGCCACGTCTGTGCGGTGTTTCATCTTTCACTTCGCTTCTTTACCATCGGAGGTCGATCCACCCAATTAGTGTAATGTGTGCTGACACATAGACATAGACTGTTGCATTCTATTAATGGAATTACTGATCTGCTACTTCTGCTACTATTAATGCTACTATACTACTATAACTAATTGGTCGTCTGGTGGCGGAGTTGGTCGTTCGTAGTAGACATTCAAGTAATAGAACCAAATCCAAGTATTTCATGTGTCTAGGAATATTTAGCCATTATGGAAAGGTTGCTATCTGTCTATGTCACATCACTAGAGTGTAGAGCAAGGGATAAATAAAGTCCTCACTCACTCACTCACTCACTCACTCACTCACTCACTCACTCACTCACTCACTCACTCACTCACTCATCACCCACTGACCACCACTACCACCCCACTCATACTACTCACTCACTCACTCACTCACTCACTCACTCACTCACTCACTCACTCGCTCACTCACTCATTCATTCACACACCCGCCCACTCACCATTCACACACTCACTCTCTCACTCACTCGCTCACTCACTCACTCGCTCACTCACTCACAATCAGAGTAAATATGATAAGAAGATGAAGAATAACATATCGCAGACAACTTAGAAATACCACAATCAGAGAAGAAACCAATCGACAAGACAACTTCGTCACCAAAATGATGTCGGTTCTAACATTGGTCGTGTCATTGACTGGTATCACTTTCGGAATGATCCCAACACCTGCTTACCGCGGATGACATTAGCCTAACAGGTGTATCGTTATTAGCCAACGAGCAATTTTCGAGCAGATGGTTTTGATTCGACGTAAATAATTCAACATCAGCCATGAAGTGTCGTGTAATCAATTATGCATCCGGCTTCAGATGTTGACAACATCTAGACTGATATGGACGGCTACTAACACCGATATGGACGGCTAGTAACACTGATTGCATTAATTTCCAATAACCGCATATAACTGTCGCACTTTTATATATGGAGGAATCGCCCCAACAACATTTGCTAGCCGATAGCCCAGTGGCTAATGGCGGCGGAGTAGAAACGTTGGCATTCTCGGCTCGATGACAACGACTAGACTACTGTTTATAGTACATGCTTTATTGGACCCACCCATAAACGCATACGTGATCGAATGCTCGGTGGGTAACAAGGAATAGTGTACCTCATTATCAGTTACTGATGGTTTCAATTTGTAAAAGTCCTTCCGGAAGCCAATTGCAAAATGGGTAAAGTCTGCAAAGCCTTACCACGGCTGCAAAAAGGACTGAAACAATTGACATGAAACCCAACCCATAATGACATTTTAGGCGTGAAGTTTGCAACATCGAACAGTCAAAAACAACCAATACTCATCCGGTATGTCAT
The DNA here is from genome assembly GCA_025642065.1 of Paralvinella palmiformis. Lineage (NCBI taxonomy): Eukaryota > Metazoa > Annelida > Polychaeta > Terebellida > Alvinellidae > Paralvinella > Paralvinella palmiformis. The sequence goes on along the minus strand of JAODUP010000528.1, from coordinate 102,839 downwards.
CTTCAGAAAGATGGTCTTTATATCTAAGCCAACCAAATACCTTACTTCTGGCTTCATCATCACGCATATAGATCCTTCTTATTAACTGATTTTCGTTCACTTAAAGTTTTCCGTTTTTTCCTATGTCATCCCGTGCCATCATCATCCTGTGTGTCTTTGTTGTGGTGACACGTTGGTCTTGGACGCCATTTTCGTGACCTACTCGTGATATTATTGTCTCATCCATGCCTTCTGCTTTTCTCGTCGGTGATATAATCCCAAGCCTTCACCCCGGTCATTTCTTTGTTATTCATATATTGGAAAATTGTATTTGTCGATTGTGGCAATAATCGTGTGAGTGGTCAACCGTGCTATATTCGTCTGTGAGGGGTAATTTAATCTACTTTATTTCGAGCTATTGGCCCCATCCCTTATATAGACACGTAATATACAGCCCTAAAGTCAAATTCGCCGGCTTGTATCTATGTCTAGTTGCTAATCACGTTCATTGTTTCAATCAGCCAGCGTCATCGGAGAATGAGGGATCCGTGAACAAGTAAAGGTGGGAGAAATCACCGGGAATTTGATCCGAACAGAGGGGCAGTTCAAGTCCAACCACGCTACCATCGCACCACAATGATGACCTAGTTTCTTACTACTTTGCCAAGTTATTTGTTTTCGTGTAAGTATGTCTTAATATCACGTATCAGGTGTGTCGTGTGGCGCACGTGTCATAATAATTAATTATATTCATTGCGACCTCATCAGATTAGCAAATTACACGTTGCACAATGGCAGACGCCGCCAGATGGCACCGAAACGCACCTGGTGACTCCAGCTATCACGTGCCACAATGAAGGGACACCAGGTGTCGTTCTACTAGTAAAGCTGTCAATATTACCAGTTACCAATATTGGTTATATCATAAATGTTAACTTTGCATCGGGTGCATATTTTACTGTAGACCACACGATCAACAGCAACAGCCTTGATAACTCCAGCACGAAACAAAACGGCTTCCAGTGGATAATCCAGCTAGGGAAAACCCAGTTTTTGTATTGAGACAACAATTGCTATGGGCACATTTGGTCATATTGTTACACATTCATGATTAAGGAGCAAAGCAATATTAGTGATTTGAATATAAAACTCGAAGGCTGATCATTTAGTAATTTAATAATCCGTGATACCCAAATTTTTTCAGTTCTGTTAATTTAATCTCACTAGTTTTTGACACGCCCGCGCGCGTACACACACACATACACACACACACACACAAACACACATACACACATACCCCCCACACACACACACAAACACACCAACCCCCGAAAAATTTAGAAAGAGATCTTTTCTGATATGGCGGAATTTCTCTATACAAAAAGGTAACTGGGCAAAAACTAAATCTTCAACTTATGACATGATATAGCTCCCATATTATCACCTTATGATGTTATATATGCAATATACTCGATAGCTTTAATACGACGTCACGTGCATAGAGTTAATCACCATCGGGAGATGCCCCTATAAATCTGACGTCATCTATTTTTGACAGCACGTGATCGATGGTCGGAGCTCGCCGAATCCAAGCCGATTTCCGGGTCAGCACTGAATAAGCCGCTGGCCGAAAGCTGGTGGTCACGTGCGATGCGGTAACGCCTCACTTCCGGTGATCCGCCTCGCCAGAGAAATCCACACCGGTGAGTATGCGCGGTTCCGTTCACCTACGATCGGCAGGTTGAATGATGGCGGGTGGTAACTGGCTGTAAGGGGTGCCTGCGTAGAAGACGATCATGTGACCGGATACTGCAATTATTCCCAATACAGGAATGCCTTTTTTCCGGGGAAGATTAAGCGAATGTCGGTAGATCTCCACATGTAAGACGGTCACTGGCAAGTGAAGAGTGACGACACAAGATGGCCGCCATTACTTACAGAGTACGGCATATTGTATGAACGTCTTAGACAATTTTCTACAAGGACCAAAGGTATTATGGCAAAATGGCTACCAGAAGAGCCATTCACTACCATTAAAAGCAATTACTGGACATTATTTGAGCACATATATAATGTTTTTTCGCTGTTAAGTCGCTCTCTCTCTCTCTCTCATCTCTCTCTCTCTCTCTCTCTCTCTCTCTCTCTCTCTCTCTCTCTCTCTCTCTCTCTCTCTCTCATGTATCTATGTGCACACATATATCTATCTATATGTGTGTTTTCTATCTATCATATATCTATCTATCTATCTATCTATCTATCTATCTATCTATCTATCTATCTATCTATCTATGTATCTGTCGTCTGTCTAGCTAGTTAGCTAGTGCATATTATAAATATATATATATATATATATATATATATATATATATATATATATATATATATATTACGATATATCTATCTATTTATCTATATAACTATCTATCTATCTGTCTACCTGTCTATATAGCTATTTACTTGTCTACCCTAATATCTGTCCATTCAAATCACCTATTCAGTCACTAATATATCCATATCCAGCAATTATACCCGGTTGATGCTAAAAGCTCTCTACTATGACTACCTATTCAGTGTCTGCAGAGGTAATACTCAATCACTCGTCGTACCTTATATTTAATTACTGTAAATAGGTGATGCCCAATCGCTATCCATAGGTAACAAGTAATCATTGACCACTGATAATACGCAAACACTTCTGACGGGTTATTTCTAATCGTTGTCCACGGCTTATACCCCAAAGTTGCTTAACATCCAACAAGTCAGTGCACAATCAAAGTTTACAGGTAATACCCAAACGCTGTGTGTGCAGGCAATGGATACTCGGTGTCGAAAGGTAATAGGTATTCAGTGTCAAATGGTAGTATATAGAAGCTTACTGCAAATAGTGACAAAACGCTGTATACGTATCGGGTTAATATGGATTGAACGTGCTATTAGCAATACCTTTCTACAGATTATATCTAACAGTAAAGCATAGTTAAGTCTCGCTATGGGCATACAGTAAAGCCTCTGTATAGGCCACGTTCCGGATATCCGCTAATGCGCACGCAACATAAACAACAACTTATCGCTTAATTTCGGCCAACATTTCTTTATCCCAATTAGTGTTACCGGTTTTTACCGGCAGATATCTTGACCGGTTTTTCGACTTCCGGTTGTAGAATCAAGTTCGAAGATCATCGAAGGGAAGCATCGCTCGGGAAGGGAACGGACACGCCCCGTGGGAAGAAAATAACCCGGGAGCCCTGGAGACGGGATGGAAACGAAAACCAAACGGAAGCCGAGCAAATGGGAAACCGAATCCAATTGGCCCTAACAAGATGGAGGTATGACTTACCAGAAACGATTCCAAAGTGTCTCTCTCTCTCTCTCTCTCTCTCTCTCTCTCTATCTATCTATCTATCTATCTATCTCTATCTCTCTCTCTCTCTCTCTCTCTCTCTCTCTCTCTCTCTCTATTTCTGGGCTGATTAATGCCCGAGACACGGTGGTTTGCCCACTCCCGGTGGGGCATTGATTATAATGGGAGATATAGGGGTGTCAGTGTTGACTTGTGGTGGTGGTAGTGGTGGTGCTGGCGGGGGGTGGGAGGTGGAGGGTGGATTACGCGGACCCAACTGGCCGCTTCAGGTCATTCGCTAGGTGTCACGTTACGTAACGGATATCGCACGTCATCGGCGCCATTTTGCCATCGATTCGCTCTCGCTCGCCGTTCCGCTCACAGATGACGCCGTAATTCAATTGTACGGGGCCGACGGCGGGCGTCGTTAGCGAAGATAGTGACTCTCGGCAGGCAATTGGTGGTGCCGCTAGGGGCGCTGTTACGAGAACTGAAATCCCTGACCGGCCAACTGGGTGTTAGCTAACCGAAGCTAACCTAACTAATGGCCGCTGCCCAAGTGTGATTTAGACAAAACAGAGTTTGCCAAGATGAAAAATTGGAAACAAATTTCACTTCCCATTTTTGTCAACATTTCTTGATCACCAAATTAAGCCGATATACAGTATTATATATAATAGCAGTTAATGGGTACATACATGTGGGTTATGACGTTAGTCGGTGACTTGGTTAATTGTTAGTATTAATATACTAATTGTCGTTTGATCAAGCTGATGATGATGATGACTTGTGATTTACGGCCCCGTTTGGGCACACGGTAAGTTAAATGGGCCGAGCGACCTCCAGTGGTAATGAAGCGATGTCAAAGATGAAACACCCTTCAGATATGCCCACGCCGAGATTCGAACACGGGTGGTAGTGATCTGCGACCCAACACGCTACCGTTAGACCACGGAAGCGCCCTGTTGTCTGGTCAAATGTACCACTGGTAGATGTACTTTATAAGGTTATTTGGCATCGACCGTCCATTTGGACAAATGGTAAGGATTTGAGTTAGTTGCTATAATAGGTTAATGAGTATTTATGCATTTCACGAACGATATATACTGCCTCTTAGTTGTCATACATGTTAGTGATTAGCAGTTGCCAATAGTTTAGCCAATAAGCTCTGAATTGTGGCTAGACCTTCACCGAGCTGGTACTGGCTAGTGAACAACCTCCAATATACGCATCGTCAACTTATTAAAAAATACTCCACACCTTAGCGATGATGATTGATGTTTTACGGCCACTTTTGTGCACATGATAGGCTAAATGGGCCGAGCGACCTCCAAAGGTAATGAGACGAAGTCAAAGACGAAACAACCTTCAGATATGCCAACGCCGGGATTCGAACACGGGTGGTAGTGATCTGTGGTCCAGCACGCTACCGCTAGACCACGGAGGCGCCCTTCACCCCTTAGCTTATATAATAATAATACTACTACTAATAATAATAATAAAAAAATAATAATACTAATAACTTAGATTCAATAAAGTTGAACGGACAGTAAAGTTTGCTTTTATTCCAGTTTAACCGAACCCGTATTTATTATTAGTAATTAACTTACCAGACACTATATCAGCTTGTGGTTAGCATGTATACTATCGTTCTGCCGGTACATCCAGATTTGGTGTTAGTCGAGAGCCCCCAACCAGTTGTTTGTATGTACTTGCGACTTGCACATAAGGTATAGGTTGTATCTTAGGCGATCTAGCTACGGCTAGCTGTTGTCCAACCAGGCTGTTACCATGTCGGTGTATGTTGGTCAAAAGGCGTAGACTAAGTGCCAGCGGGCCCAGATTTGAGGTTAGCTGCTGCCTAACTAGGTGTATGTTAGCCGTTTGTTTCCCACTGATAGTTAATGTAGTTGCTCGATTAGGAACCCGGAGCTCGAAGCTAGTTGCTACTAAGGTGTAAAGATGGATTTTTATTGTTCCAAAACCAGAATCCGAATTTGTCTAATACTATTTTTCATAACGCAGCTTCTTCGTCGGTTTTTGATCGCTTTTTGCTCTTTTGGCCAATTCAGTTATACATCTGTACAACCCTATGCTATTATCAACCATCCTGGTGGCATTACGTTTCCAGCTCCTAAAATGGCCGCCTGATTTACTACCGTCAAACGTTGTGGTTTCGAACCGAGGAACTCCTGTCTTCCTACCAAGCGTGGTACTTAAAAGCCACGAAGATCCAGGAACACAATAGACAGAAATTGCGAGTTAGTTAATCCAACTGCCTGGTAATTACTGGGTAATTACTGGGTAAGACGGTAGTTTATGGTCAATTGGAACCACGGTTACTCGATCTAAAAGTCATGTTTATATTTTGTATAATGTGTTAGCATACAATGAGTCGTGTGAGAGTGGGTATGTTTACTTGAGGAGCGTCATCTGGTTAAGTTCTAAGCTGATTTCGTGTCCTCAACTAGTTAAGGAGAGAGGGGGGTCAAACAGTTAGTTAGTCAGCTAAATGATAAACGGGGAGAGTAGTAGATAGCTCGATTGAGATGTAGGGAGATAACTGAGTAGCAATATAGATAGATACTGGTATAGATAAATAAACCAATAAGGATACACACACACACACACACACACACATATATATATATATATATATATATATATATAGAGAGAGAGAGAGAGAAGGAGAGAGATAACATGTGTGTATGTGTGTGTGTGTGTGGTATATATATATATATATATATATATATATAGAGAGAGAGAGAGAGAGAGGGAGAGAGAGAGAGAAAGAGAGGTCGCTGATTGAAAGCAAACACCATTTAAGTATACAGACTGATAGATTGATAGTAAGTTTGGCTACCCTGATAAATGCACACACAGAAAAAGAAACATATCACGTGCCATCTTCTTTATCTGTATCTCGTTTCCAAGTGTTTCGTGTCTAATGTAAAAACGTACTACAATAAACGCCCACATAGAACCGATAAACGAAGAATCCCATAGAAGCCCCGAAGATCTGGCTCGAAGGAAGCAGTAAATATCTTCATGGTATTAACGTAGAACAAGTAAACCTATTTTAGCGATCGTCCTGTAAATAGTACAACTTCAAGGGAGAAGTAGAACAACCATAGCATTGTCCACATGGAGAAACCTCCTACAAACAACGTGCCAACGTCGTAATGGATACATCGTGTAAAACCTGGTCTGGATATATACAAAGAAAGGACAAACACACACACACACATACACACACTCTCTCACTCACACATTGTCTCTCTTTATCACACACACACACACACACATACACACACTGTCTCCCTCTCTCTCACACACACAAACACACACACACACTCCCTCTTTAACATACACTCTCTTTTACACACACTATCTGACTGGTTTGTGTATACATTTTAGTGTCAACGAGGTGATGAGATATGTTATAATAATATGTTAAAAGTATTTATTTCCATCATCCTGTCACTGCGTAACCAAGATTGTGTCATTCCGTTTCATGTCATGTCTGTCAACGAGCAGTCAAACTATGCCGCATACCACTAAAAAATCTCAGTGACCGCCAAGTAAGACCACATTATTAATCTTCTCTCTCTCTCTCTCTCTCTCTATCTATATGTGTGTGGGGGGGGGAGCGTGCGAGTGGTCAAAGTAGGACCCGCTCTAGTTTCAAACGACGATTCAATTTCTATATGAGTAATTTCGGCAGTCGGTCGGCAGCCAGCCAATCACCGCATCGCGCTGCCGCTGCCAGATGTCGCCTCGAGTCAATGGCGCCTTAAAGCGATACGCCCGGGATGGCCAACCATCGCCACCCACAAGTTGGTTGTCTGGTCATTCTGTCAATATAGGGCGGCCCGGACTGGCCTCCATCACCCACCGGTGCCCCCATGACACCCATACATCACCGGGCTATCAATATCGCCTCGGTACGTCCAGCCTCGGTCCTATTCACCCGGAAGTCGTGTGCCGAATACAAAATGGCTGCCCACTGTGCCGCCGCACCGCAGCTCATTGCTCGCTCCAGAGCTTTACAATCCCTGGGTATTCCTTTCCGAGTGTGCAATCCTCGCCACGGAGCGGCCCAGGTGGTCAATAGACCCCCTGAACCCCCCACTCCGACGAGTACAGTCTCCCCCAGAAAGCGATCGAAAATTGTCGACATTTTCCCGCCTTTTTCGCCAACGATAGGCCTTTCGTCCGATCGGTAGCCATGGTGATTGCGCACGGCGCCTCTCGTGGGAATTTCCGACGAGGGATTTCCCCATTAATCTTTATCGACAATCTGCAAGCAAGCGGGGCTCGGGTGCTAACCCCAGCACCGTGCCCTGGCCAGCTGACGGGACACCGACAGATTGTTATGTGGTCATGTAGTAGTAGTTGTTGTTGTTGTTGCTGCTGCTGTTGTTGTTGTTGCTGATGTTGCTGTTATCTAGGGCACGCTATCCACCTGAGCCGTGTGTGGGTAGATAACCTTGGAGATGGGCGGCGAAATGTGTTACGCTCTTATCACCTTTTGGGGGTACTGACGACATAATGGCCATATCTCAGTGACCAATGGCTGTAATGGCATTAAAGCCATTTAGTCTGGTGTGAAAAAACCATTTGATGTCCACAACGCGAGAGCTTAGGTGAAGGCATTCACACGAGGGCGCGGGCCACACAGGAACACGGAAGTACAAAAGCCACACAAACGTGCACGTACGCAGTTAGGGAGCCTTCGTGTTAGTGTGGTTGGCCACATGTCGGTAGTACCCGTGTTCAAATCGCGATGAAGAGATACTCGAAGGGTGTTCGGTTATTGGCTCATTGTGTATGATGAATATTATACCAAAAAGGGTGTCTGATTTGAAACATTGACTATAGCTTTTAATTATTAAATTTGTGACGAATCCCCCCCCCGAAAAAAACAACAACAACAAAACAAATCCACCCCATCTCTCTGTGTGTGTGTGTGTGTGTGCTTTAACAATTATCGAAAAGACACTGGCATTGTTAACATTTTCAACACTAGTAACCATATTACACTAGTAACCATATTACACTAGTAACCATGTTACGCTGTAAAAACATGAAAAGGTAAACAACGGAATTTTAGTGTTATTTATGACAACCAGACTGAAACTTGTCCCCCTATAGACATTACAGACAGGATACAACTGGAGATGGTAGCCATCTAAGACATACTACTACAGCTAACTATATACAGCCACTGTATTGTAATGTACTAAAAATAAACTACAAACAAAACACGTCAAGACGTCTCACAGTGTGTGAGATGTCGTTCCTATTCCTGGGTGATGGATACGGCTTGAGAGTGTACTATGGTGTGTGAATGTTCCATGTGTGTGTTTTATATATATATATATATATATATATATATATATATATATATATAAACTTATTCAAGTTTATGACACTAACCCAACGTGCAATACCGATTTTTATGTTAATACTCTGTTAAGGCGTCTATATATATATATATATATATATATATATATATATATATATATGCTCTCTAACCCACTCTTGTTAATTTCAATAAATACACCACTTCACTTATTTCATATTAGAGACGTATTTACTCCACGCTTTATTTCAATCATCGACAGGTATTCTGATTGGCAGTCAATTTTAGATGTCTTACTTGATTGACATATTATGTTTGAACTCCAGAGCTGCGGTAACTTGTGGCAGGTGATAGTTGCCAAAAAGCGGTAACTGGTTTTGTATAGTCTACACTCTACAGACAGATAGGTAACATTGTGGGTTGCAGACCATCCGCTATCGGCAAATATGTAGAGAACGCGTAAGCCCCTCCCCCCCTTCACCGACAGTACTGAAGTACACTTAGCTGTAGGAAAGTACTCAGCCTCGTCCATTCAATATTAAAGCTGCATAGGAGAGAATAAGTCACAATGATTGAGTTCTGTGAGGTAAGAATTTACGACGGAACACCCGACTCGGGGGGTCAATGCTGACAGCTGGCACTGAATAAGCTTACTGCATTTCAATATATTTAGAATATGTATTACGCTGTATAATAATAATATGTTTAATTAATGGAAATTTATTCTAAAATGTTTCCCGCTGGATATCATCAGCTATTAATGCGTAATAAGCTAAAATGACGTAATAATTTGTCGTGGCCCTATAAAATGCGTCCAGCCAAAGTAGGTCATGTATACCCCCGAACTACAAGTAGGTCATGTACTTTAGCCAAGTCGTCCTGCTATTGGACGTTCACTAACCAATCAGCTGTTAGCTTCGGGATCGGAGACATGGCTATTTGAAGTCGACCGGTTGTTCCCGATGGTTACGTAACAACCAACCATCATAGATCAGATGTGACCAATATTGACATTCGGCGAAGGTTTCGGCGAAGTATTGGCCGCGTTCGCCCCGTAATGGCATTGACTTTCAACTTGACCTTCTAGTTAATGAAGGGCGAGAATTACCGGCGCCGAATACACGAGATAGTCGCGTATAAAACAAACGGCGTTAAGGAGAGGGCGAACTGCGAACGCTAACTCGAAACGACTACTCGGCTATGCCGAAGTTTCGACTGTGGCAAGATAGTAAGTATAGGTTCAAAACCAGGAGCGTTCTACCATTTTAATCCGTCCCATTCGATACTGTTACTTTCCAATTACTATCGACGGCGGCCTTTATTCGATCTGATGCTACTTGAAATTACACTTTGAAGCACCAATAAATCCACTTAATATTCCACATTTATATGTCGCTAATAGGCAGCGCCCGATATTGACTCGGGTTAATTAGCCCGATAGATAGACGGCCAGATGTTGTCGCAATCGATTCATTTCGAATTAACCGGTAATTGGATGGCACCGTGTTCCGTTCGTTTATAAACATTCGCATCTGGCGTTAAGGATCTTCGGCGCCCGACAATTCCCTCATTGTTTCGTTGTATGACAGCGGAGACGGTTTTTTTTAAATGACGAATAACGCCCCATTAAAATCCGCGTAAAACGAGGCCCGGAAAGTCATCTGTCCATTGCGACCAGCACGAGCGAAGTCCCGGCTAATTTTCACCGGCAGATGGTGGTAGTGACCGTAATAGGCAGGTTACCATTATGCGTTGTCGGTGATAAACGTATAGGCGCCACTGTGTTTCGACAATCGACGATGGACGGTACTAACCTTTTAAGGCTGTTCCACTCCACACTTAAGAGCTCTATTCTAAGAAGGCGCGCCATTCTCGCTACTCGAGCAAACATACATCATGCGAACCTAACACTTCCGGCCAACGATCCACCACTTCCGCTTGGTGAGATACGACTGACAAGGGCTACCGGTAAAGGATTACAAACCAAGCAGATAAATCTGTGATTTATCCAATGAACCATACATTCCGTTAATAAATCTATCCGGTTATATATATATATATATATATATATATATATATATATATATATATATATATATTCATAATTTATGGAATGTGGCTGGAGAACAATGACCTGTTGAGTGGAACGCTATATTTCCCTGGTGTTCTTCCATGTCAGATAATGGCTAAGCGGTTAGTGGCAGTACTTTAATGAACAACTGACGATCACGAGTTCGATTCCTAGCGCTTCGTCGTTTCTGTCCCCAGCATCTCAAGGGCTAGTCGGGTGTAGTTAGCTGGATGACGGAGAGGAAACATAATGGGGGTCGGCACTCCTCGTCGCTCTTTCTAAACACAGCAGCCTGTTGCATACTCCGCTGGGAGCGGAGTTGGTGAAGGCATCTTCGGGCCGGTTGATGGGCGTTGTGTATACAGAGCAGGATCGTGTTATCCGAATGGCAAGAAATAAGGATCACGTGCTGCTTTGATCACGTGGTTTATTTGTTACGGTGTCATGCGGAGGATGGGCGCTCCATAACTATTGCCGTTTGTAAATTGCGCAAGAAAACTCCAGGTTCTCAGTTCGAATCTGAATCGTGCTTGTTTATTGTGGGATATATCCGTGGGAAGGAGCCCTGAGCCGTACGTTCCAGGTGTGACCAGTAGTCAGGATAAATAAAACACTCACTCACGCGCCCACTCACTCACTCACTCACTCACTCACTCACTCACTCACTCCTCACTCACTCACTCACTCACTCACTCACTGACGCGTTCGCTCACTCACTCACTCACTCACTCACTCACTCACTCACTCACTCACTCACTCACTCACTCACTCATAAATTCTATGTTATAATATTATGCTATGGACAATGAGCATGTACGGTAAAATATTTGTGATATAATTGTCATTTTAATGGAGGTAAGATTATAATGTGTAAGGATGTTATATAGAGAGTGAGTCTTTACAATATTGTTAGTTATGATATCATTTGTTTATATTCAAGGTTATACTGGATGGTAAATATCGCCAAAGAGAGAAGAGAATGTTGTTATATAAAGGCGCGCGCGTGCGCACGCACGCACACACACGCGCACGCACGCACGCACGCACTCATGCAGACCCCCACACAAACACAAACGCACACTCTCTCTCTCTGTCTTATCTCTATCACAACACACACGCACACGCACACACACACACAGAGAGAGAGAGAGAGAGAGAGATAGAGTCCAATCTTCTGGAACCAAAGTCAATGGCTGAGTGGGCATATTAACGTGATTAATTCGTGCCAACGACGTAAAGTGCAATAAGCTGGAAATATCAGATCGCTGTGTGTGTGTGTGTTTGTGTGTGTGCATCGTGTGTATGTCTGTGTATGTAGGCATAATCACAGACACTAAGAGAGACATTAGTGATGGCACTGCTATTCAGTATGGCTCTATCTTATGGCTGGATGGAGGATATTTGGGGGCGTGTGTGTGTGTGTGTGTGTGTGTGTGTGTGTGTGTCAGTGTGTGAATATGGGAGCTGGTTATGGCGACGACTGGTTTTTGGTATTGAATTGGAATTGCTATTTTCCCACTCCCCCTCTCCCTGTGTGTGTGTGTGTGTGTGTATGTGCGTGCACGTGTACGTGGATGTTTTCACAATCTGCAGTAAGACCGGGGCCAGATACCATGCCATGGCTAACTACTCCGGCGCAGGGAACTGCTTCAAAAATCAATGGCGACCCTCATCCTAGTAGATGACCGCGCCAAAAGCAGACGCAGCAAATCTCGCGTGAATAATACAGCGAACAGATAAAACGGACATAAAGATGACAGATAGGTGACACCAGTTGATGATACTCACCAACCAAAATCGGACAACCCACACACCCTCCTCCCGCCGGCCTTATCCCCGTCTATGAGGCACTAGTCCAGGGAACCGCGCCTTCTGGCGACTTTCTACACATCGTTATCACTGGTCACGTGACGTAGAACATACGACGTAATTGGCTGGTCGAGACGAGCCATATTTCAGAACGCCTTCATTCAACACAGATATACAAACATAGAAGGATCGTGGCTGATGACGTAATCAGTACTGACAGAGTCGCAACGGAATTCCCCAGGGCGGAATTTCCACGGTAACATATCCTAATGGCGCCTTATGTAAACAGCATACGAAGGCCGGGATAGCCATTTTGATGGAAAAAACATCAATGGGGATCATCGGAGAAACTATATATATATATATATATATATATATATATATATATATATATATATATATATATATATATTAATAAATAATAACATTATCACAGCTTGATATAAGTACGCGTCAGTGTTTGTAGAATCGTTACAGGAGAGCCCGGTGGGACCCAATGAGTTGCATTTGTTTGTCTCTGGTTATACTGTTTTCAGCAACTAGCTGCTGCTGAGGCTATTTCACACCATGAAAGTGTATGTTCTCCAAGTATATGATGATTGTGCTGCATTCTGCAAGTTTATATTTGGTCAGAGGCGAAGGGGTTACACCGCAACAGAATACAAATCTTAGTGCTGCCTTGCTTAGAATGAACTAACCGCATCCATGGATAAAGCCATTAACTATCGATCTGCAAAAGCTTGGTTCAAATCCTGGCCTAGTTTTCTATGAGGGGTGTTTCATCCTTCACCTTGTTCCTCCCTTTCCGTTATCCTATCGTGTGCACAAAAGTGGCCGCAAAACAGTAACATTACATGTTTCCTTCGAGTAGAGGAGATAGATTTGGAGAAACTTAAGTATATCGTGGAAAACAGCCTTCAATGGTGAAATATCCGCAAAGAATTGACGTCACTATCACGAGACATATTTGCGGGGCTTCGTCAGTGGGTCGTAGTCAATCAGTGGCCGGCAAGCGACTTACTACTGTCACATGACCATTGTCGGCCATGTTTCTCTCGGCTTGGAAGGCACTTGTCCGGCTTTAATCTTCTTCTTCCCGGAAACCGGATCATGTATTTAGCAGCCACGATAAACGAAAATGGTCACGTGATTAATGCGTCATTACCGGCAAGACGGGAACAGCTTACGGTGGGACGTGGAGAATTGTTAGATGGGGCCGGGAGGAATTGTACAATTCCTTCCCTTGGGGGGGGGGTAAATAGTCAATAGGATGCCGAGGGTCGAGGTGGGATTTAGAGGAATAGAATGCTTAATTAATTGTCGTAATTCGAACACAATGGTAATTGTTGGCTTAATTTAATGTCTGGGGAAGTGATATTTTGGTTTGAATTTGGGTTGAGTTTATTTTTTCTTTGCTTTTCGCTGCAATAAATATCTGTCCGTCTGTCTGTCTGTCTGTTAGTTTGCATAGATGCTAATCCACTCCTTGAATAACTGATTAATTGCCTAGATAACTAATTCACTTAATAAATGACTAACTGCTGAGCCCACCAGCTGATTGATTACTGGCTAATCACACGTCTGACCGACTCACTCACTCACTCACTCACTCACTCACTCAGGTATGCACGCACGCACCCAAGCACTCACTCATTTACTCAATCAATCACTCACTAAATCACTTACTCACTTACGCCGAAGTTTCCGACGATGGAAATCTAACTTTAGTTAACTCATTCTGTCCACTAATCAACCACCAGGTGGCGTTTGCGGTATCGCAAATCAACGAAGTGTCATGTGTCGTTGGCCGTATGTACCTGGGCAACGATGACATCATCATGACTTTGTGCCCTACCACAGGAATTGACTTACGGCGCCATCTGCCGTTATGACCTATTAAAGACAGTTACGTCATTAATTCGAAATCGAGACTGGGATCAGGACCGATTGACGTCTTATTGATTGTTGTTTGTCAATAATCAATAACTGATAATCATGCTATTGATCCGCGTGTTTACAACAAGCCAATTACCATGCCTGGGGGGGATACGGCATATTGAATTTTAAAGTTTTGTTCAGGTAATGAAATTGGGGGTAACATTTGAATGATAGAAATGCATTTTATTGTGGTATTAATTGTGAATTTTGAAATCCGTTCGAAGATAGGGTCGTTTCGTTTCGGAAATAATCATACTATATTAAATGGCTAAAATTGTAATTATTCTTATGTGTATGTTTAACGGTTAATTAGTAGCAACTTTCATACACGGGTAGATTAAATGAGTTGAGCAGCCCGCAAAGGTATAAAAACGAGTGTAATATGACATTCCGTCCAGCCATAGGCCCGGCCTAGATTTGAACCCCAGCGCTAGAAGTTTGAGCCTGACCGCGCTACCGGTATGGGGCATGGAAACGTCCATATAGTGGCAGTGTTAAACTAGGAAACGTTAAGGTGTTTGACACCGTAGACGATTTTAAGTACCTTATTGGACGGTGTTTGACAGCATGCTGTACAGTGACACAGAATATTGTAACGTGTTGCACATTAACATTGTATCCAGCAGGGTATTGTACTGAAATGGGGTGTTTTGTGACATGCCTGATAGTCATTAACTACGCAGTGACATCTTTACAGGGGTACAGTGTTTGATCAAATATTAGAGAGTGGCATGTCGAAAGAAATGGACAATAGTGCTGTGAATCGTGAGTTATATTATTATATAACAATGATACAGTTCAGAACAACCCAACGGAGTGTATTTACAGTGCTTTCCAACACTGTGAACAATGGCACAATGTCATCAGGATATATTTCACAGTGGCATAGTGTAGAGTAATGCAGTGCTTGTTAATATGTGAAAGAGTCAGTGGGTAAGTGATCTAGCTATTTGCTTAGTTATGGGTCACACCTGCGGCATAAAGACAAAGATTCTCTAGGAAAATGTCCCACAAAAACTCAAATATGAGTACCATTTGAACTCTAAGTCGGTTGTTTGCAGCTTAGTGCTTTGAAAGTTAAGCTATGGGAACACACTTTACGAAGCCGTGTTTCTAACATTGGTGAGAAACTATACTTTATCAAAGTGTATCAGTATACTAGCAGCAGTAGTGGCTGCAGTATTAACAGGAACAGCATAAATACTGGTGTGGTATTATTATTATTATTATTATTAGTAGTAATATTTTGGAGTAGTAGTAGTAGTAGTATAAAAAGTCAATTATTATATATCTTCCTGAATCAGTAACAAATTACATAAAGAATGTCAGTCACATAAATATATTAAAGTTTAAATGATGTCAAAGTTCATCAATTTCAGCAAAATTTAAGTAGGCCAGTCTTAAGTAGGCCAGTCTTAAGTAGGCCAGTCTTAATGCCTAGAAAAGTTGGGATGCTTATTGCAAAATATACAGCCAACCTTTTTATCTAAACGAGCTAGTTAACATCTGTGTTAAGTGTCAAGTGTCAAGCGACAAAGAACCAAGCCACATTTTCCGGAGAGACACTCACCTGTCGCACAGCCAACGATCAAATATGCTCATTAGCTTCCAGCATTCCTGGCTGTTTTCGGATCCTTACGGCCAGAACGTTGATCCAGAATAGCCGTATCATTGGCCAAGAGAGAGAGAGAGAGAGAGAGAGAGAGAGAGAGAGAGAGAAAATAGAGAGAGAGAGAGATAAATAGAGAGAGAGAGAGAGAGAGAGAGAGAGAGTGAGAGCGAGTGAGTGAGTGAGAGTGAGAGTAGAGAAAGAGAGTGGGTGAGAGTGTGAGTGAGAGTGAGAGAGAGATGCGTCAGTTTACTGTTTGTCTTAGATTAGCAAGAACAACAGATATTGTTCCTAAAATAATTTACCTGTCGTTTAACGTTGAGGGCATCTACTTGTTTCCTTAAATCAGTAATATTACTAGGGACAATTTGTGGCGATGATCCTGTGTCAGTAGGTGAAGGTGGCACAGCAATAAGGTAGTCGACTAGAAAACTGGAAAGGTTCTCGGTTCGTATTTACCTATTGCATACTATATTTCAAGTACTACAAGTAGTGGCCCCAATCAGTCTCGTGGTTGAGTGATTGGTTAAACGAGTGAGCTAATGAGTGAGTGAGTGAGTGAGTGAGTGAGCCAGTCAGTCGGTCAGTACGCCAGTCACTCAGTCTATCAGTCAGTCATTCAGTCAATCTGTGAGCCAGTCAGTCAGCGATTTGGTAATTTGATTATTCTAAACGCTTGTCATGGCTTGGACATGTGGTCTCGGTAAATGAAATAATTCGATGAAAGCTCTCACAGACACGGGTATAGTAAGATTCGAACCTTGACCTCGAATTCTGCTGCGGTACACGGCACCGACTGCAACAACTAGGCGTCCATATTATACGATGATGGATTGCTGGTGGCAACGCGACTGTAGGTTGCACCTGGGAAGTGCATACCTCATCGGAGACACAAGCCGCGACGGATGGAGCCAAACTGTGCACGATCACGAGTGAAGATCTTAGAGCGACAGCATGGAGTCCTTATTATAGCTATACTCCATCTGGTACATCAGAAATCGGGGTGGATTTAAAAATTAAAGTCCAGTTGCTTATTTAGCTGTTCAATCCGTCGCTCACTGAGCTTCTGATTCAGTTGATTAGCCGGTTGCTAATTCAGGTGATAATTCAAGAGCTTATTCAGTCCATTATTTAATTGCTTATTGGATTATTTAGTCGGATGGTAATCGAATCATTCTGTCGATTGTTTAATCAATCGCTCATCGAATTACCAAAGCTAGTTGCTAATTCAGTCGCTGATTCAGTCAGACAACTTTGTACCGATGATGATTATGAAGAGCCCGTTTGTAGATATTAAATAACCGCTTCACGTTACTGATATATATATATATATATATATATATATATATATATATATATATATATATATATATATATATATATATATATATATATATATATATATATATAGGGTCACTGCTAACTAGCCCCAGGTGAGACAGGGCAGTGAGGGTCTGGCAACAATAATTAATAGCGCGATAATTGAAACTGTTACCCAGGAAAGTAGAACGTACCAGGAGTTGATGGACACAGAGATAGATAGATAAATGGATAGGGAGTGAGGGAGGAGAGAGAGAAAGAGAGAGATGTTTAGAAATATAGATAGATAGATAGATAGATAGATAAATAAATATAGAGCGAAACAGAGAGAGACAGAGCGTGTGTGTGAGAGAGAGAGAGAGAGAGAGATAAAGTGAGAGAAAGAGAGAGAGATAAAGAGAGAGATAGAAAGAGAGAGAGAGAGAGAGAGAGAGAGATGTATAGAAATATAAATATATGTATAGAAAGAAAGATAGATAGATAGACAGATATATAGACAGATAGATAGAGAGACATATGAATAGATAGATAGGTGGATAGATAGAAATAAAAAAGAGAGAGAGAGAGAGAGAGAGAGAGAGAGAGAGAGAAGACAGAGAAACAGAGACAAAGAGATTGAGTAGGAGATAAAGAAAAAGATATATATATATATATATATATATATATATATATATATATATATATATATATATATATATATAAAAATTTGAGAGAGGAGAGAGAGAGGTGAGAGAGAGGTGAGAGAGCGGTGAGAGAGATGCTAGCCAGCAAATCATTTGGGGAGTTTTGTGATAAACAAGATGGGCATCACTGTTTACTTGTCTGATGGACTGTCACGGCCCACATGGTGAGCAGATGGTTGCTGTTTTGACATTCACGGTCAAGTACTTGACATTTGTAAAAAAGTGGCTGGATAAATAACATACCGTGAAATTATCAATGTTTGGTCGACAAGGCATATTGCTCTAGGTAATCATTGATGATGGGATACCCCCCCCCCCCCACTCTCTCTCTGTCTCTCTGTCTCTCTCTCTCTGGATAATCTCCTAATTATCTGTTTGGTCGACGCTATTCTCTGTAATCATTGATTTGTCCCCTCCCCTCTCTCTAACCTCCTTCTATCTCTGTCTCTCTCTCTCTCTCTCTCTCTCTCTCTCTCTCTCTCTCTCTCTCTCTCCTCTCTCTCTGTCTTGTCCACCTCCCCTCTCTCTAACCTCCTTTACTCTGTCTGTCTTTCTCTCTCTCTCTCTCTCTCTCTCTCTCTCTCTCTCTCTCTCTCTCTCTCCCTCTCTTTCTATTCACCCCCATCCATCCATCCATCCATCCATTCATTCATTCATCCACCCATCCATCCATCTATCTATCTATCTATCTATCTATCTGTCTATCAATCAATCAATCTATCTATCAATCTCTCCCTCTCTCTCTCTCTCTCTCTCTCTCTCTCTCTCTCTCTCTCTCTCTCTCTCTCTATATATATATATATATATATATATATATATATATATCAATCTATCTATCTATCTATCAATCTATCTATCTATCTATCTATCTATCTATCTATCTATCTATCTATCTATCTATCTACCTCTATCTCTCTACCCTCTTATCCTTCCAGACTCTCTATCGTACCTGGTTTATCAATAAATATTGATATTAACAAGTATGGAGAATATTGCGTTTTTGTTGTGAACACGTAACAATGGAAAAAGCTTCCCTTAAAATATTAATGTCATGAATACATTAAAAAGGTCACTGAACTATTGTACTGAACATGGGAAAACATCCGCCATCGGCAATCCCACACACGTAAAGAGACAAATACAAACGCACCCACTCACGCACGCACGCACACACACTCACAATCACGCACCAACGCACACGCACGCACGCACGCACGCACACACACATACACACATACTCAAAGTTACAAATTCACGCACACACGCACGCACATATACACGCACACATACATGCATACACTCACACACATACTCGCGCACACAAACACATACACATATCCACGCACGCACACATCACATACACACAAAGCTGCACATTCCCGCACGCACGCGCGAGCGCACACACACATATACGCCCACATATACACACACCAACACACACACACACAGACACACAGACACGACCAGTTGGCGCCGACAGTGATCCATATTGTCTATAACATCTGGTCAGTGTATATAATTAACATCAGAAGTAACACGACTATAGTCGTATTCGTATAAAGGGAGAATCAACAAACCACAAAATGGAAGTCGATTCTGATCAATCCGAATTTGAACAGCTTCTGTCTAACAAGAGTGACAATACCACTTTTACCGGATTAACCCCGGACACGAAATCAACTCCGGTATATTCGAATCTTTCAACAAAATCCGATTTATCCGGCTTGTCGTCCGTTCTTCCAATTTCAATAATTCAAATCATACGAGGTATTACGAGAGAACGCCAGAGCGAACGAACGGTTGCAATGACGCTATTTCGAACGGAGAATTTGTCGCTTTTGAAAATTATTGTCCAGAAAAATGGCTGGCGATCTTTCACTTCGTTTGACATTTCTTCCGAAATTCTGAGCGCTTTGTCCGATCCCGGTACGAACTTCTAGCCGTCTTCCGGAATCAGAACACAGACAACACGGCGATCTGGAGACTGAGAAACTGTCTTTGTTAGAGATAGAGAGAGAGAGAGAGGGGGGGGGGTTGTTAGGTCGTCGACCTCAAGCGAGCAGACGATAGGAAATTATCTTCTGACTAGTTTATGAATTGAGCCAGAACGAACCATTAATGAAAATAAAATATATATATATATATATATATATATATATATATATATATATATATATATATATATATATATATATATATATATATACAGTATCCACGAGACGGAAATAAAAATAATAATCTTAAGATTATTATTATTATTATTATTATTAGAAAATTATTGTCCAGAAAAATGGCTGGCGATCTTTCACTTCGTTTGACATTTCTTCCGAAATTCTGAGCGCTTTGTCCGATCCCGGTACGAACTTCTAGCCGTCTTCGGAATCAGAACACAGACAACACGGCGATCCGGAGACTGGAAACTTTGTGGATATAGAGAGAGGGGGGTTGTTGGCGTCGATCAAGCAGCAGACGATAGGAAATTCTTCTGACTAGTTTATGAATTGAGCCAGAACGAACCATTAATGATATATATATATATATATAGGGGGTTTAGACAATCTGACAGACATATTATCGATAGAAGAGCTGGCCTCCGTTAGGGTCCCTACCAAACAGGCCACACTGTAGACCAGGTCCATTTCGTCGACCGGAAGTCACGTGTTCTCATCAGACATCGTTAAACATTTACATCCGGACACAGGATGTTCTTATCTTGTCATCGATTCCAGCCGGACGTTGGAGCCACCTATGCAGACATCGACGGTCGGGTTAGAGATCCGGGTACAGATTGATCTTGATTCCAAGCAGACATTCAGAATTCTCGCAGATATATTTGGATCCAGATTGCTGATCATTTTTAAAGCAATGTCCAGTTCTTCAAGGGGTCACAAAGAGCTCATGGGCCACACCATCTTTGTTCCGGTTACACATATAAGACCCGGATATCCGGTCTTTGTTCATGTCATATTGAGATCATACGGCGTGGGATAATTTCATAGTTCAAGTAGATGTCATTGCTTATTGTAGAGGTTATTATAGGGGTAATTTAGGGGTCATTGGATATTTTATCTTTATCGGCGTCATAGGAGGGGTTGTCCAAATGTCCTGTCTTTGTAAATGTCATATAAAGGTTACTGATTGTTATTTATTAAGGTCATATGATGTCATATGAAAGTGACGGTATGTTCTGTCTATTTTTAGATCATTAGATAGTATATTATGCTCTAGTTACACCTGATATACATGATCGAGGGAAGCGAAAGGATCACACCCCACAGACACCTGGCAACATTGGATTCGAACCCGATTTTGCCTTCTAGAGCACAATGCTCTACCAGTGCATGCTCTTATAGAGTATATGTTGAAGATATAGGTTTTTTTAGATCTTGTACATTTGTAGAGGTCATATTTTGGTGATGGTATTTTATGTCTCTGTATGAGATGCCATAAAATTGTGTTAGATCGTTTTGGCAAAGGTTACATAGAGGTTATGATAACACTTTTAATTATTATAGCTCATGGTCACACGACTATCACATGATAAGTTATATGATAGAACCGATTATTCGAATTATAATAAAATGACTTTTGAGAATTATGACGAATGCAATAATTATATGATACACGACACTTACGTGACAATTGGTAATTATGAAACACAACATTTATATAGTATTCATATCGCAAAAAACCCCCGGTGTTTATAGCAAATATCAAATTTACGAAGTTGAAATCATGCTTGATGGTTGTTGTTTTATATTTGAAAACAAATATAATACAAACATGACACTTAGGAATAATAGGCCTGGTATAATATAAATATATATATAGAATGATCCATGGACGATATTGAGTTTAAGACAACTATGTGATCCTCCTATCCCATTTATTTGGCAAACACACACACACACACCAGCACACACACACACACACACACACACACACACACACACACACACACACACACACACACACACACATACACAAACACATATATATATATATATATATATATATATATATATATATATATATATATATATATATACTCACAAACACACACACATACACACATACATACACACACATATAACAAAACACATAGCCATTTAACACGTTCCAACCAAGAGATGTATTCTGAGATTAAGTCACTAGAGGTATGTAGCCGCCATCTGTAAATCTTCCACCCACTCACATTAATATTCGCCTCTCTCGTGTACTCCTTCACAGTTCGATGGATTACTCTAGGTGGGCCACGTTAAGGGAGTTAGTAGTATGTACTTCTCCGGAAAAGGAAAGAGGAGACTGGCTCTTACACTTAGCCTGTGTATTGAGTATTCTGTCACGTGGATTGGGGCCATCGACCAGTTTAAGTCACAGAAGACGCGAATAAAATATATTTCGTTCATTATATAAACAAATTGGCCAGCAAATGAATAGGAAGATTTGTTAGCATATTAATGTCAGCCAATTATTAAAATAGATTTGTAACCAAAGCTATTTTTATTTGTGAACTTACGAGATTACATTTTTATAAAATAAAGACATTTAAGGTATAGCTGAAAAAAAAAATTTTCTCCATAAATACAAGATGGCGTAATATAAAGCATTGGAGGGGGGGATAGGGGCTTAAGACACCACTGTTAAGAATTCACACATCAGGTTCAAATATACTGTGTTGGTAATGAGTAATTCGCTTAGGCACGGATACACCCACATTCACCCACCTACTCAACCAGGATTTCACCTTCTCTCTCCCTCTCTCCCTCTCCCCCCTCTCTCTCACACACTCATACACATACACATGCACGCACGCACACATACATACATGCATACATACACACACACATACCCCCCCCCACACACACACAAATAAACAAACAAATAAAACAACAACACACAAATGTACTGCTATGATTCGACTCTGGCAGAAACTTTGAGTTCGCCCCTATTGTAGAGAGAACCTGCCGACACATGTAAACATATAACTGGCGCCATCTTTGTGTATCCAAAATTGAACACAAAAATTGCCATTTTTTTCATTGTTATCGACCAATATAATTCAATAGTTTTTGTATAAAACAAAACAAAACAACTGTTCAAATATCAAAGACGTTGTCAATACACGACCTAAGCATATTCTCCTGAATGTCATCTGGATTTATTATATTATGTGACGAATACTGACTGATGTATGTATATTGACAAATGTTTACTAAAATGTTATTGTTTACTGCATAAATATATATGTCCCAGCGCTGCCATATAAATATTCCGATTTAACATTAGTACTTAGGTAATTACCTGGCTTCAGATTAGTCTTCTTAGGCTAAGGTCTTCTCAAATAACACGGCTTCGAAATTTAGGGCAGGGGCTTCAGATAAATCAGTAGGATATATATATATATATATATATATATATATATATATATATCTTCCAAATAATACATGATGGAAATTTGTATTGCTAATTCGAAATGGATGTACGAAACAAATTCAGGAATTACTTATATATGTGCAAGATCTGACATCTGACATCTGACATCAAATAACATTCTCAAGGTTTGTATAAGAATGCCTCTATAGCCCAGCTAATAATGATCTATAGCACAGGGGTTCAAA
Source organism: Paralvinella palmiformis (assembly GCA_025642065.1). Taxonomy (NCBI): domain Eukaryota; kingdom Metazoa; phylum Annelida; class Polychaeta; order Terebellida; family Alvinellidae; genus Paralvinella; species Paralvinella palmiformis. The sequence continues at coordinate 79,104 of JAODUP010000528.1, read as the reverse complement.
TTCCGACACAGCTGTGTCTGAAGGATGCTGCTTTGTGATTCGATTTATTTTAACGTTTTTAGATATCGCGAAACACGCATTTGTCTGGGTTTGCATATTCGAAAAATAGTCCCAAGTTATCGCCTGGACGCTGTCGTATAAATCTAAACTGCCATTCTTGTTTTAATCTAATTCGAAAAAAGAGCATATTATGGTTAGTCATAAGGCACTTAAATCGAAGGCCCTGTCGATGGTACACTGCCTTGAATACTTTCAAAATGTGTTTGTAATTAAATACGTTCTTTACATATACACACCCACACATACACACACACACACACACACACACACCAATAGATACTCACTACCAAATTTTAAATAACTGACTATGTGTGAAGTAACAAGATCGAATCCACCCCCACCCCCCTGCCTACCGATCTCGGTTGTAGCCTGGCGTTGACTCAGCCATAACTTTCTGCCGATGTTAGACAATGATGGATGGTTGTCGCCCCCTAATTCCTACAGCTGGCAGGTAGTTGCTACGTGCATGCTGAAGAAACGTGTACGTTCATAAATTAGGAAGAACAATAACAGACTCAGTCTTAAAGCGAGAGGACTGGGTTTGGATCAGAAATCGGTAAAATTTGAAAATCTGAAAGATTAAAATGGTGTTCAGATTATCAACAGGTTCGATGTGGTAATATTTTATGTCGTGATCGAGGGATCAGCGATATGCTAGTTTTTGTTTCCGGCATTAGAATCACGTGATTCTCCTCGTTCGCCGATCATCGAGTCAAGTCGTTGGAAATCTTAAATCACGTGTTCGTTTTCGGATTCAGCGCCGTTTTATGTCCGGTTTATGGCTGAGACGATTATGGCATGTGCGTTTCGAATGTGTATATCGTGGTAAATGTGAAAAGGGGTTAGTGTGTGTGTTTGTACATGCGTCCGTTGCTGTATGTGCGTGTGCTTGTCGCACATGTTTCAGACTGATTACGGCAGATGGTCGCGGTACTCCCAGGACGGTTGGGAAAGGCAGGTGCAGGAATCGTCTAGCAATTCGGGCGCAGTGATGTCAAAGAGCTTTGAGCTCTCACTAATGGATAAGGGTCGCGGGGAGAAGGCTCGCAAATATCCACATTATCGTTTGGGGATCTGCCGCTAGATGTCTCTGGACATTTGTTATCTCGTCCCCAAATAGCAATTTATCCGGGACTAAGTGGGCCACAGAAACATCAATAGATAATTGGGAAAATACTCCCCCCACCACCACCACCACAAATACAAAATACACACGTACCCTCACAAACGATCACACACAAACAGAAACACATACATACGTCAACGTTTCTTGCTGTACGTCCAGTGAGAGATGAACATCTTGACCCCTGTTAGTAGGCGGGCTTGTTCTGAGAATATTACTATACACAAGTTTAAATGAACACACACACATAACTCAGGTCTGGCCAAGTACAAGTACTTAGTGATAGTGAACGTTAAAGATAATCGTAGACATCTCGGTTCGGAGCCGTCCTACTACTACCCGGAGCTGACGCATGGAGACGTATAAACATGAATAAGAAGGATGGTCTAATGGCGTCCTCAGCAGATGTTGAATACGTCGATTACAATCACCTCATAATTTACACCGAAATATCAGTTGATGATATCAGTTAATTATGCTCGTCTAGGGTGCGTGTTTGTGTGTGCGTGTGTGCGCGTGCGTCTGCGTGCGGGCGCGACCATCAAAGAGTTGCTTCTTCTATTCCAGAATTTAATTATCTTTGTTGATTAGTTTTATTTGTTATTTCAATATGGCAACTCACCGGAGTGCTGCATTGGATAAATCAGGGCGGCTTTATCTTTTACGATTTATGTTCATACTAGTTGCTGTGGGAACATATTCGCTTCCCAACTCTCCCCCCCCCCCGTTTACCTTTGGCAGTCACCTTAAGTATGAAATTGTCAGAATGTTCTCATCGGCTATGAGTATCACGGGTCATATACCACGCCTATGTTAAATAAGTGTCGTGTATCGTTGGGCGTCGTATGTTCATGTAAATGACACGACGCTACCTATCTGTCATTTAGTTGCTACATGAATCATGTTGTCATTGGGAATCGGAGTCCAGTCTACTTAGTGGGCAATGCATCTGTGGCTGCTCCGTCGAGGCCTTCCCAAGTGGCACATATTCCTTCCCATGCTCACATCTATTTCTTGCCCTGCGCTTAAAACTTCCGCATCGAATTGTTCCAGAATTAATAAACGCCAACCCTCCCCGCAGAAATGTGCTTCATTAGCTGGCAGTGAACGAATTCTACATTTATTTCGCAGAGAAACGTATTTTCCTAGCCCTGAGCTATGGACCGAAGACATTAATAATCAGATCTAACGCCACCACGAACCAAAACATTCTAGTTTGACGCTGTTGTTGACATTTCTTTAATTCGATCTTCCTGGCGACAAGATGGCCGACAGACGGCAAGCCAAAGCGACCTAGTGAGTGAGCGAGCGAACGTATGTCCAACATGGGCATCAATGTCGATGTTCTCGCACGAGTCGCAAATCGCTGCCATTCTCGCGCAATCAGTGGCACCAGTCCGACGGCTGTTGGATGCCCCGTCCCGCCGAAGATATCGAAGGATTTGTCGACGTCGACATCGGCGTCAGAGGTTCATTAAGGACGTCGGAATCGAATTATTCCCGCTCGTCGAAAGCGTCGACACTTATGAAAAAGACGGACGCGAAACGGCAATTTGTCGTCCTCGGTCGGTAGAGAAAACTTTGTTAGGAGCCCGCGCCGTGGCGTGGCTGTCGTTTGGACACCCGCCGAGCACCGCCTCGAGATGATCTTATTGCTATTGTCAAACGGCTATGGCTCGCCTTCCCTCGGCATGATATTTGGCTTTCGGTCGAAACAAGGCCAACTATAACGGCGTATCTCCGAGCGGATATGTCATGATTTGGCTTTGTTCTTCACCGACAACCTCTTGGAACTCTAGATCTTGACGCGTGTCGAAGCCATTCTCCTCGCCATTGACGACATTTTAATTATGAGCGATGGTTGGGAGACGATCCTTCGCGGAAGGACTTCGAACACGCATCATCGGCCGAACGTCGGCATCGCAAAAACGATTCCTGATGGATTTATCGGCGTTTCCATTTTTGGCTTTCGTCCCGTCGTGCGAATCAGCGATCATTTTCGGGCGCTTAACTTCTTTAAAATTGCTCTCGTTCGACGAAATATAGAATTTGATTGCTAAGACTGTCGTCGCTGAGAGGTGGCGCCAATAACTGACTTCGGTCGTTAACGCGATTTCGCCGCACCACGCCCCCGCATATCACGTGGTCCTGATCCAATATCGACGAGCTCCCAGTACTCGTCGCTTCAACAACACGTGTCAACATATATTATGTAGATTTTGCTCTTTTCCTATCCCCTTTCTTCCTTTCAACCCCCCCCTCTCTCTCTCTCTCTCTCCTCTCTGTCTTCCCTCTTTCTGTCTGTCCCATTCTTCTCTTTCTCTGTATTTTCATATCTCTATCTATATCCCGACCGCCCATCCCTCTGTTACCCTATTTATCTTTCTGTCTCCCCTCTCTCACTCTCCCTACCCTCATTCCCCCTTCTTTCCTTCTTCCCTGCTGCAACCTCCAATTTATTTATCTGTCCCCTTCCTCCGAACCATCCCCTCTGTACACCTTCCCTCGGTCAAGCCCACCCTCCCCAGTCCGCACCAGCGCCTTAAATTCTCTCCGGGAAGGAAGAGCAAAACCAAATTGACAATTTTCACTCAACGTCGTCTAATATTTGCTGACGTGCTTCGGCTTAAAACCCCAAATCATCTCTGATGGCCGCACTCCCGACATGACACTTCCTACTAACTAACGCTGAACTGTTCCGATGGCCGAGACGATAGTGTGCTCGACTCGATTAGTCTTCGTAATGGAAAGCGTCATCAACGGTCATCGATCACGTGATATTGTTCGGCGAAAAGCGCATAACGCCTTTGCTACGGCGGACAACGCATGACGTCATCCCGCCCGTTGAGGTCATTTCACCGGTATCGGCTGACCGCTGATCGTGTTTCAGACAGGCGTCGCCGGCCCGATGTTCAGCAGATGTACTGTCGGGCCATTGCACAATGGAACCTGCCATTATATGTCCATCTAACTGAACAGACCACCTACGTTCAAAGGCGCTAGAACATGGTTGATGTAATACTTTCGCTACTTCTTTTAGCAAATCAACTAAGTTTGTTCTTCTTCTTCAATAATCTACATTTGGTCTTTAACCGATGCATTGTTGGTGCAGTAATTATCTGACTTATTGTATTTGATCCTTATCATTTCAATCTTCTGCTGATCTGCTTCTGACTTTCAGTCGTCGTGCTTTTCACCATCCTTCGGTCTGCTCTTAGATCTTCTATTAATCTTCTTTGGGTTTGATTTTAACTCGCCGTCGTTCTTCCAGTTGCGTGCTATTAGCCTGATGTAGATCTGGAGTTTGTTCTCGTATTATGTGCCTCTTCCGCGGCCACGATCTGCCGACGTGGAATATCGGAGACTGTTGACGTAATGGCAGAGCTTCATCGTAATGTGCGCATCAACAGTCATGCGCATAACATTGTTCCTACGACAGCCTGTACAGTATAACGACAGCCTGTTGCGCAACAATGCTTCGTTAAGCAACAATATTTTGGCCAGCTGCGATCAAGTGGCAGTCTAGCGGCTATTGGATGATGCAACGTCATAACAGTGCGTCTGTAATAATATGAGATATCAGGGTTTTAGCCGCGGCGTCACGGAATTCGACAAACACGTGAATTGTTCATCGTCCTATACCGGCCCAACGTTTTGACATTTTGACGGGGATTTGATGGCAACCACCTACCATCATCATCGTTATCGTTGACGGCGAACTGACGAGAGTTTGACAGCTCGAGATGCGGCGACACAATAATACGACATTAATCCGTGATATTGTGGCATATTGGAAACACTTTGACCTTCTCGACGACCTTTACTTTTAATCTAAGTCACCACGATGTCAGCATTTCATGCGATAAAATGATAGGATAAGGCACCCGCGGGAACAAAGTACTAACGCTAAGCATAAAAATCTCAATATGATCAACTGAAAAGTCGGAACTAAATTTGATATCCGGAATATATGGACCTGAACTTTGTTTGTATATTCAGGACTGGACATTCATATTTATTAAGAAAATAAACAAATAAATGCATCAGATGAAAAGTTATCCCCACCGGTTAACAAACGCACAAAGCCAACCATGAAATATTAATTTAAAGTGGGCAAGGTGCGAGCCAGCCGTAGGGAGTTCATATGGCGGCCACTTTTGTACTGTCAGAAATAACAGATTCCCCATCAAAATACCTTGAAAATTATTCAAATTCCGCACTATCTGGGTCGTGCGCAAAAGAAGCTTGCACGCGTCATGTCCACAATGGCGGACGGCCATCCAGTTTCCCTAACAACAACAAACAAAACACTAGTCACGTGTTGTGTTTACGTAGCTCGTAGCAATCTGCTGGCAATCTGTGCGGAAAAACAGACATCCGATAAACGAGTTGTTTGTTTTGTTTGCCGACTACTGTTTGCCGAAGCGGCAGAAAAACAAAATGGTCGCCACTCGTTCCGATTTTATGTCAATCACGTGGCAAAAAGAGCAACACGGGTGACGGGCGGTCAGTTGTACAAACATCGATACCGGAATGAGATTGATACACACCTCACGCGCTCGGATAATCGTCCGCTTACGGCAAACTGGGCCGAACTGTAGTGGGGCGAATGGGCGGTGACGGAGCGGTGCTGGGACGGAATTTTGTTAGTGGCGAATAGCCATTACATCGACAATACGTTCATATGATTTGCATAACTAACAAAGTCTAACTACATAGACTGGCTGACGGTCGCGGTGATTGATGTTTTATATAAAGGAAGATATATTTGTGTATGAGCATATATATATATATATATATATATATATATATATATATATATATATATATATAAAAAGAAAGAAAACAAGAGAGAGAAGGAGGGAGACAGAGGGAAGGAGAAGGGAGAGAGAGAAGGGGGAAGGGGATAGAGAGAGTAATTTCCTCGTACTGTCGTCACAAAGCCCTACAAATAGACTCATTAACGTTATATATAGTAGCCGTAGTAAGGGAACTGGCCGACGAGTGAAGATACAGCATTAAGACATACCTATGTACGTGATCATGCACATACGTCGTTAAGAACCCATATATAGACGCACACACGCAGAAACACACATACACATAAACACACACACACACACACAGACACACACACACACACACACACACACACACACACACACACATATTAGATTTATTCCCCTCCCCATTAACCCGCCCAGCAGCGTCCTCGAGCTGACTGGGGCTGATGGAAGCTGAACGAAAAGGGTTGACAAACGGATCGTCTTTCCCGGACATACCACATCCACACGTACAGCCGGAGGTATCCCGAATCTGATATTAAACCCTGACTTACGATTGATGACGTAAAAAGGCTTGATGAAGGAAATCTTTAAAAGTGGTCGTTCAGCCATTAGATAACACTACCAACGCCATAAGGATCTCAACGGATCAGGATCCGTACATTGCGTCAGAACGCCAGGATGCAGCAGGCTCTGGTCAGATTCTGGAACACCTACACTGTAGGAATCCGATCCAGCTAATGGGGTGGAGTTATCCGGAATTGGCTGAGCTATGAATTACAATCGGCGATTTGATGCGCATGCGTCCTGATGGTCGTGATTGGCTAATTGGGGGCTATGTGGAGTTATAAGTAAATATTTATATAGCAATGTTAAAAAACCCACACATGAATACTTATAAACATGCATATATATATATATATATATATATATATATATATATATATATATATTATATATACGCCTGCACGCAGAAAGACACTCACGCATGCGTGCGCAGAGGTAAACAATTACATACATGCTAGTTCAAATTGCCCGCGTTCATTAGTTGCTATTCACAAATTCTCTATAAATATGTGAAACGCTCCCTATTGGGCCATATGTATAAAACATCTGAATTGAGGGCTGTTAATAATACTAATAATAATGATCCCACAATCGTCAGCCAAGACTGTTATTTTGTGGAATTATTTATTCTAACAGTGTTCGAATAATTAAAAGAAAACAAATCGATTCCCGGTCATTGTTTCCCCAAATGTGATGTCTCTGAATCTGCCAATATATGTCACGTTTTGTTTGATATTTCCGGAATGCTCGCGTCTGACACCGTGGCAGGACAAGTCTGAGGGAATCTCCTAGAAGGGGGTCACCGTATCTATCCCAGAAATTCTGTTCGGGATCTGCTACTGATACGAGGGGGGGGGGGCGGGGTGTATTCGAACTCTGTCGCCGATGGTGTTGTATCACGGACAGACCACAGGCATACATACTACGACATGCCATTAGTATCTAAAGGGTAAACCGGAGTAAAAGCCGACCAATCGCACAGCATGCCATGGCATAACTCAATACACCAGGGCTTAAGAACAAGATACCCAGGAATACCGAAGCAACTTGCACCATTGGCATGTACACACATCTTGGCACCCTATCATATATTCCACTATGGCACGCCAAATAATGCCATAATACGCCGGGGGCGTATTGTAGTAATCTTCAGCGTGCCAAGACGTCGACGTTTGTTGTAGTGTACCGTGATATATCATTGGATACTACAACATATCAAGACATACCACAGCTTAATGTTTTAAATACGATGGATCATAGTCGTTTCTGGGGGATATCATTAAAAAAAAACCCTGTCTCCATATCTCCCCTCTGTCTCTATCAATCTATCCATCTATCTTCGGCCCACACCCTACATCACATTGCCCCCGCCTAATATGCCTTTTTATCCTAAATTTTCCCATTATCCATTTCCTTTTTATAAATCTCTCCCAATGCCATTTTCTTAGCTGTCACCTCTTAATTGTGTGCTTCTATCGCCCATATCTTGTATGACTTCTATCTCCCACCATCTGAGCGTAGCTCGTAACATCTCTATCTCTCTCCCCCTCTCTCTCTCCCTCTCTATCTATCTATATACTATCTATCTATCTATCTATCTATCTATCTATCTATCTATCTATCTATCTATCTATCTATCTATCTATCAATCAATCAATCTATCTATATATCTATCCCTCCCGCCGCTCTCTCTCCCTCTCTCTCTCTCTCTCTCTCTCTCTCTCTCTCTCTCCTTACACACACACACACACACACACACACACACACACACACACACACAACACACACACACACACACACACACACACACACAACACACACACATACACACACACACACACACACACACACACACACCACACATATATATACGCTACCTTCCCCACACCCTCTTCGTCCTAAGCCCAACCCCCACATACATCCAACCACCCTACCCACCTCACCCTCTCCCCCCACAAAAATACACCCACTGTCTACACACTCTTCCGGTCAGAACACTTTCGTAATCAGGTCAAAGCTAGCCGACCTGATTATACAGATTTTACTGTACATATGGGTTATGTATGCCCCCCAGCAATACAGTGCCACGAACCTACCAGTTGGGCGATAAACAAAGAAAAGGCGTTACCCACTTAGGGAGTGCGTAAAAGCGTTTTGGCCTTTTTTAAAGACATTTCTTGTCGACAATTTCGCCACCTGGTGTGACGAGCCGATCTTCACAAACGGTTTTATGGCTAGGAGAGGGTCGCTAGGGGGATCTTACACGCATATATATCCCCTTAAGTCATAATACCCGTTGGTTTTACCTAATGCGACTGCGCTGATCTGTGCCATTAGAACACCCGTCCACACGTCAAAGCGCCCTGAACCATCCCGACTGGTCGTGTTTCAACCACGTGATGGTCGCCTTGTGCCAAAGGTGAGAAAGGTTTGGCACATTTCTGACACATTTCATTCAAGAACCGTGCCAATAACAATCCATTCCGACGGCTGGTGTACTCGCTGACTGCTTCCGACGTGAGAATGCTTCCTGAGGGATTGAGGTTTTCGCTCGGGGTGTCTGCCAAACCATTAAGTATCAGTGGCGTCAGCTAAATGCATACCATTTAGGATTAAGGCTGTAATTTCTAAGCTGTTTCAGTCAGCTCTTAAGGCCGAGTCTTGGGCCTGCTATTGGTTCGTTGTTAGTGTTACGTTTGTCGGATTGACGGGAAGGGGTGTTTGTTTTGAAGTGTCCAGTAAATATCACTAAAGGTGACGTCTTCTGGGATCTCTCTCTCTCCCTCTCTCTCTCTCTGTGTGTGTGTGTGTGTGTGTCTGTCTCTCTCTCTCTCTCTCTCTCTCTCTCTCTCTCTCTCTCATCTCTCTCTCTCCTCCTCTCTCTCTTCATCATTTCCCTACTCTCTCTCTCTCTCTCTCTCTCTCTCTCTCTCTCTCTATATATATATATATATATATATATATATATATATATATATATATATATATATATATTTTTCGCTCTCTTTCTCTATCTATCTACCTATCTCTCTCTATCTCCCCTCCTCTCTCTCCCCCTCTATCTCTATCGCTATCTATCTATCTATCTATCTATCTATCTATCTATTTATCTAACTATCTGTGTGTCTGTCTGTCTCTCTCTTTTTCACTTTCTTTCTTTCTCTCTCTCTCGCTCGCTCGCTTGTTCGCTCGCTCACTCGCTCACTCGCCCCTTCCTTCGCTCGTTCTCTCTCTCTCTCTGTCCCCCTCCCCTTCTCCTTTCTTCCTCAACTTTTCTGTTAATCACAATCGTTTGTATTTCTATGTATGCTGACAACGTTTCTTATTTGTACTTACTATATGTTTGTCTGTCTATCCCCCCCCCCGCGTCCGTCTGTATCATTTGCCTCTACTGATCATTTGACTTCGCTAACTTTTCTCATTTCAACTGATGCAATATTGCAATATAAACATGACCTGTATACGGCGTATTTGGGCTCCCTTACACAAGAGAGAGTCACCGTCTAAACACGACGTATAAATAATGTAAACAACAAATACGGTATATGTGCACGACGGAGTTGGGATAATCGTACCAAGTAATCGTAATCTGTTGTAAACAATTACACGATGTAAACTAATCGTATTCATATACGTCATTTCCAGTTGCGACGCTTAAGCGATTCACCAACGACGTATACACATAGTATTTAATGTATACACATCCACCAGGTATGTAGGAATTATACGCAGCGTATATCCGATGCGTGTGGACGACGTAAACAACACATATATGACATATTGACAACACACATATATAACTTAAGAATTTCACTGGCAAACGTTCAACCCAACATATAAACAAATCATCTGTGATATACGCGACCTATGCACAACATAGGTGTATACTAGTAACATAATACAGGCAACGTCTGGGAAGAAAAATCCTAATTAATCCTTTTTATGAATAATATGACCTATATACTACTAAACTAGATTAAATGTTCTGGCCTTTAAGGCAAGTTTAATAAACAGTTCCATTTGATTATTGTAAAGGTTAACTGGTAGGTAAACAATTTTTACGACATTTAAAGCGGTTAGAATTATGATGAAGAAGTTTAGAAAGTGGCTGATTCAATCTGCTTATATCGACTTTTCTTCGGCGGCAAGAATCACCAAAGCTGGTGACCTTGAGGGGTTAGCCAAAAAGAGGTACTTCCTGTGACCCATTTAGGAGCGACTTGATTGGTTGGCTTGTTGACGAGCTGACGTAAAACGTCTCTCAAATTAAATGATTTGTTTTGCTCAACGCAAGCAAATTCGGAAACAGAGATATAGGACAGAGGCCATATTGGCAGACACGCACACACACATGCACAGACACACACACACACATCTATCTATCTATCTATCTATCTATCTATTTATCTATCAAGATGTATCTATCTATCAATATATATATATATATATATATATATATGTATATGTATATATACATGTGTGTGTATGTGTGCGGGTGTGTGTGTATGTGTGTGTTTGTTTGTGTGTTGGTGTATGTTTGTGTGTGTATGTCAAAACAATTGGTGATTGCTTCTCTTACTGCTTCTCTGACACATGCAACACAATCCAAAACGAAACCAAACCAATCCAGAGCCACGACTGGGAGCAATCACAAAACAATCCGGGATCGAGCAGTGAGTCATTCACCAGAGACCGGGGATAATAAAATAATTATTGTCACTCGATATAGAGAGCATCCTCTTGTATAGATTACTAATTAATGCTGACTTGATTCTGTTTTTGTTCCGGTGACCATAAGTTAATGATGATTGACAGGTGTCCAATAACGTCACGCCCTCGGAGTGTTTACACTAATGATAACTATTTTACTTTGACGCATCATCGCCGAATCCCCGCATCAGTGCCATTATACAGACATACACACACACGCGCGCGCGTGCGCACAAACACACAAACACATACATACACCACCACCACCACCAACAACAACAACAAAACAGGCACACACACCGGCAAAACAAAACCACACTCAAACACACACACGCACACACACACATATATAAATACACA
>JAODUP010000528.1:25000-65000 GCA_025642065.1 Paralvinella palmiformis | reverse complement strand
ATGATGGCTGACTGAAAACACAAATGTTGAGGAAAATCAGAAGACAACAGATGCTCGGTGATAGAAACATTTAAAAGGCAAACGAAGACTGAGAATAGAGGAACAGCAACGAGGCCTGGCAAAGGAACGAACTAAAAGAACAACAAAGCTGATAAGGAAAGCCCCAAATATAGGATTTCAAAGAAAGGAGAAGCTTCCAGGTAGGACAGCGTGAAAGCTCGCGATAGAGGAAGCATACAACTAATCCAAACACATTAAAGTTTAATAATAAAGGAATATGTTGAGGCTTCATGACATTGGAAGGTCTGGTGTGTCGGCCATGTTTTATGAGAGAGGATGCATGTATATAGAATGAGGGTCTGGAAAGATAAGGAACACAAGAATGGGATAAACCCGAGGAATAGACGATTTCCGGATGGGAAGAAAAGAGGAAGCGATTCCCCGGATAAGAATTGGAAGCATGAAGTAATCATCGAGATGTGACAACGTGATACGGAGGGGGATTTCGTGTACGTTCGTAATGCATACATCCCAAGATGTTGAGATGTCTATCCGACGGCTGAGAGAATTGCCAGAGGACTGCGTGATGCTGAATGAATTAAGAGACGCGATGAGACAGATAATATTGTATAAAGGATGACAGGAGATGTAAATAAAATATGAGAATGCTGACTCAGTTAGATATTAATACCAGAAGATGGGAAAGATAACAGCGCAGAAAAGATGGTGTTATGATGATAATAATGATGATGATGATGATGTTGATGATGATCGTATTGCTGTTGCTACTTGTGATAGTGAGCTGATTGTTTAGCTTCGGTTTCACCTGGGACATATTGTTGATGGGCAACCCCCGAAGGAACTATCCCTCCAACACACAGACATGTACAGGATTGGAACCCGAACTCATTGTTTTGCAGTACCGCGCTTTAGCCGCGGCACCATCGGCATACCCAGTAGTACTATTAGAAGTATGACTATTGTTCTCATCATTAGTAGTGAGAGTAGTATTTTCTTCTCATGAATAATACATATCGACAGCAATACTAGCATGAACTGCGGGAACAGTAATCATCAGTAAAGATCCCGAACATCATCAAGAGTATAATGATGGATCCAGGATGGTAACAGTATTACGATAGATCCAGAATGGTGCCAATATTACGAAGGATACAAACCAGTACCGATATTATTCAGGAAACAGATCAATGTCAATGATATTAAGGATCCGGACCAGAACCAGAAATATGATAGACTGAAAGCACTGGCAAGGTTATGAACTATCCAGAACAGTGCTAGGATTATCAGTGACTCAAAACAATGCCATTATTATGAGTCACCCAGAATAGTACAAGTGTTCAAAATAGTGCTAGTATTATAGTTGATTCAGAACAGTGCCTGTATTATCACTGATCTAGAAGAGTATTATGAATGATCCAGGCCAATGCCAGTATATTACGAAAGTTCCCGAACAATGCCAATCTCTCTCTCTCTCTCTCTCTCTCTCTCTATCTCTCTCTTTATGGATATATCTCTCTCTTCTATCCCCCCCCTCTCTCTATGTATCTGTCTATCTGTTTGTCTGTCTGTCTGTCTCTCTCTCTCTCTCTCTCTCTCTCTCTCTCTCTCTCTCTTCTCTCTCTCTCTCTTCTCTCTCTCTCTCTCTATGTATATATATCTCTCTTTCTCTCCCCCCCCTCTCTCTCTCTCTCTGTCTATATATATATATATATATATATATATATATATATATATCTTTCTCTCTTTCTCTCTCCCTCTCTCTCTCTCTCTCTCTCTCTCTTTGTCTGCCTGTTTTCTCTGTTTGTGTGTATTGCCGCTGTTATATATTTTTCATCTGAACTTTACTGATAGGTAAACATTTATCACATCTTCAGAAATTAAATCAGACAGATAAACATACAGAAATAAAGCAAAGACAGAGACATACATACAGACAGACAGACAGACAGACATACAGACAGACGGACAGACATACACACACATATATATATAGAGACAGACAGACAGACGAACGGACAGAAACACACATGCACACAAACACACACATTATGTCTCTTTGTACCGTACAGTCTGTTTCCGTTCGCTGGATAATCAAACATTTATACACCAAATTATCGCTCACCATCGTCGTAAAGCCCTTCCGTTTGTACAGACACCAATACGAACATCCACAATAACACGCAGTTGCTATCAGCCATTGTCCACGGCCCGAGTTCATTTCGTTTATTGGTTTAGCCGATAACGACGCGGCCGCCTTATTCGAAGTAACCGCATTCGATCTCGGACAGTAAAACGCTACCAATGGAGGACATAACAGAATTTGTAAACGCGAGATAATGGCTGAAACATTACGAGAAACCATCTCCAGACGCCACCTTCCGCGTCGGATTGTTTATTGGCTGGACAATAGAAGCGGAATTAGCCAATCACGTAATAGGGTCCGTAGAACAGTCCGACTCAACAGTGGCGCCCTCTGATCGGCTGCGCACCAAGCTGGATTTGCGGAATTCGACAAGAGCATTTCCAGATTTGCTTTCTCGTCGGCGGGTTTCGTCCAATTAAAAGTTAAATATCAAACGGGCAGCAAAAAATCGGCCGTTTTGTCGTATGACGTCTCGTCAATAATTTCTCCCGTTGGCTTAGTTCAATATCAACCTTCGAAGTGGTATTTACCGCGTATGGGAATGATCTGGACTTTATATAAAAGAAATGTGCAGTTAATTAACTCGCGCCGAGAAGTAGTTTTCTCTCCGATTGTGTAATATTTTCCGAGACGATAAAAGAAACGGTATTCTAAGTTTTAACACCGGAAAAGCGATCGAAATCTTGTCGCCAGAAATACGCTATTATCGCCTAATGGATGGAAAATTGTATTTCCGACTATTTTCGCCTGGTAAAAGAAGCCAAGCCAAAGTAGAAATTTAGATATTTGAGGAAAAAGTAAATATTGTATGATATATATATCTCAATCTATCTAAATATTTATCTCTCTGCCCCTTCCCTCTCCCCCTCTCTCTGTTTGTCTAAATCTCCGCTCTCTCTCTCACACACACGCACACGCACACACACACACACACACACACACACACATATGTGCCTGTTGCCTCTTACTATGTACCCTAAAACACACACACACACACACACACACACAGAGAGAGAGAGAGAGAGAGAGAGAGAGAGAGAGAGAGAGAGATGCAATCAAAGGCAAAGAAGCAACTAGCGACACATTCAACGAAACCAAGCCAGCTAACAGAAGGCAAAAGTAATCAGGCCAACGTTAACCAACGTGGGAACCTTAGCCAATTTGGGAATGTTAGCCAGCGATGTCGGGACGTTAGCCAATGCGCGGACACTGGGCCAATGTGGGGACGTAGATCATTAGTTGAAGCAAATTAAAACTGACATATCATGACTTACCACGTGACCACCCGAGCACTTAGCGACGGCACTATGTCCTCCGAGGCCGGGCCATACTGGCCTAACTATCCTCACCAAAGCCTAATAATTGTCCTCCCGTTGACACGTCCTTATCCTCATCTGTCGCGTATAGTCGGTGATGGGTTGATTTGGCCTTATCCACAAATGTCGCCAGCAGTTTGGCGAGAACCGGCCATCGCCGTCCAGGACAATCCGTGTCGCGGCCAGATCGTGCCACCGGCTCGTCACACGCGTGTGGCTTCTCTAACGAGGCAGTGTCCGTCTGCCGTCGTAGCGGATACCTTGTCGGGCCGATTTGGCCCGCTCGGCGTCGCGCCAAACGCCGGATCCGGTCGTCGAGAGTCGCGTCACGTCGGCGATTCGGAATCGTTGATGACGCACTTCCGTTTCATATCCAAAGCGGACCGGTTCTAGCACGCGACGTCAACGAGACACCGGCCCCGTTTCACAGCTGGCGCTATAGAGCGGCACACCGTTCTCCGCCGCGTGGCGTTGGAATCAGCCGACGCACGCCCCCTGGAGTGAGAATAATCTATCCGTTATGAAAACGGCGCTAGGTTTACTGGGAGGCCCGCGGCCTACGCTACATATGGATTAGTAAGGAGGCTATTATCACCCACTAAACGCCCAATCACGGTCACCAGGATCACCAACACCAACACCCACCGATAAAAGGCGCTTCAGCAGCGATCAGGAGACAGTAGGGCACGAGGCGCAACGTGAAGCCGAATCCCCCGAGGCCAACAGCCGGAGTCTAGAGGACTGAGCCGGTTATATTGGGCTTAGCCCAAGTCTGCCAACCTATCGCATCGTGTAAAGATACTAAACCCAGGTCTGGGACACACACGCACACGGACACGCACACACGCGCAAACGCACAAACACACACACTCGCGCGCAAACGCACACGCATACTTATCCCCCACACTCACATACAGGCTTGTTCACTGGTTCCGTCACTCTAAGAGTGCCAACATCAATCGTAAAGAAGACGTTTTCACAATTAGCAATTGACTGTTCTTGTGCTTTATCCCCACCTGCTAAAACACAGAAACACACACAGAAACAAACACACACACAAGCGCAATCGCACAGACACACACATACCAAATCATACTGAGAACACAGTTTATACGCGTGCATGGCTCTCGCCCAAATCCCCAAACCTCAGTTTTAAGACAACGAGCCCAAGCCCCAGGGGCCCACCGATTCAGCCAGCTGAACGTCACATCCTACTAGCCGTCGCTGCCCTCGGTCACCTATATCTGTCACAGCGCCTCCTGCCGATGCCAACCCATAATTTGCATCATCCATCACGTGTAATCGCATGAAACCTGGCGAATATTTAAACATTTATCCCTATCTCGGCGGAGACATGCAGCCCTACCCCTCAGGCGCCGATAGCAAAATGGCCCACTTCGCTAACGAATCCGGCTGAGATTCGATCAGTCGGAGCAGTGCCGTGCCCACGAGACGGCACCCCCGGGCCGCCCGTGGTCATGGCGCGAGGAACGCGACTCCGCCCCCGAACAATGGCCCCGTGACATGGTCAAGAATGCTCATGTCCATAATCTTGTAAGCGAAAAGAACCGGGCTACGTCTGCCTCATCCGCCACCCACAATCACTGGCCGCGACCCCGCAGTGGCTCTTCGCCACTAACTCCGTCCACCACCCCCACCCCCTCTTCGGCCTCTCTTCCCTATTGTCGCTGGTCCAGATCGTCGGTGATGGCCTTTGTCGGTGCTCGTCCACTTGTGAAGACATCAACCGACTGAGGAGCATTGTTCTTGTATGCCTTTAAATAGGGAACAGAAGGACAACATGAAGACGAGAGGAGACGAGAGAGAAGACTTGGTCGCGGGGATGGGATGACAGCGGGACAACGCTATAGTCAGAGCAATGGGGGGTTGGGGGGTTGGAAGGATGTAACATAGCCGTCCTGCTGGATGAGGCGGACAAATCTAAAGTAAATATAGTTATTGGAAGAGGATAACGGTATGCAATAGTTGTCAGTCTAGGATGACCATAAAATAATGGCGCAGCCAGAGGATGACGCGGTCAGCGACGTAATGTTACAGCCACAGAGGCAGTACAACAATACCATGCTATTGTGACGCGTCCAAGAGGACAACCGTAGAGCACTAAATCACACGAGGAGGATTATAGCGTCACTCAATAGTTAGGATCGGTTAAATTACGTAACATAATGCTTACAAAAAGAAGACACTATCACGTCGCATCAACGGGAATCAACAGAACAATGGTTTAAGGCGTGCCTATAATCATTCCATTAGAAAAAACAACAACAATACCGCAACTGACAAACAGTCCTTCAATACCGATTTGGAGCCATTAGAATGAGAACTCTATGATGATACTGTGGTTATGAATAAATGGGAGAGAATACGAAATTTAGAAATTCGATGTGATGTTGAAATGTAATGCCTAAAGTTGATTCTAAATGGTGAACATGGCAGAATGGAGGGTAGGTAATGGGCATGAAACCATTAGGGAACTAATACTATAGAGTCAAGATTTGAGACAGAAACATAACACGATGACGTGACCACGAAAGAGTAATGAAAATATCATGATTAAACCATTCAGAGGCTAATTATAGAATATTGCTTGTAGCCCATTAAGAGGACATGGTAGCGACGACACTGTCACGCTGTTAGTGGGAGAACATTATGTCACAGTCACACCTTTATGAAATTAAACCTCATCGTGACATTTAATGGGATAGGAAAATATCGACCGGTATGGCACCACGGTGGTGCCATAAAGAGGACAACGCCGCGGCATAATTGTCTCGCCATTATGAGAATTATGTCATGACATCGTCGCCACGCCATTATGAGGACCGCTTCATAACATCAGTAGGGGTGCAACGAGACGAGGACAACAATAAATATCGACGAACCAATGGGGACAACATCATGAATTAGTAGTGACTTGGTTGTCTTTCTTCTCTCGCCGGCTTATAATAAATCTTTCACGCGATGACTGATATCAGATCTGTGCATTCCATACCCAATCGCTTATTGGGTGGCCCAGTAGCTGGCCAACATGCTGGTCCAGTAACCGGCTCAATAGCTGGTCCAGTAACCGGCCCAATAGCTGGTCCAGTAACCGGCCCAATAGCTGGTCAAGTAATTGGCCCAATAGCTGGTGCAGTAACAAGCCCAATAGCTGGTCTAGTAACCGGCCCAATGGCTGGTCCAGTAACCGGGTCAATAGCTTGTCCAGTAACCGGCCCAATAGCTGGTCCAGTAACCGGCCCAATAGCTGGTCCAGTAACCGGCCCAATAGCTGGTCCAGTAACCGGCCCAATAGCTGGCTCACATAAACGCCGTGTCTCGAGTGTACTCGGCTCAAACGTTAAAATGTTTTCATTTATTTATGTTGTATAAAAGTCCATATCGCCAAGACAGGGACTGGATGGCACACTACAGGACAATAGAGTTAGTATTAGATGGTAGTTAAGGATCTTGGGCGGCATATTGTGGGCGAGAAACTTGTATTATATGTATATATGTTATATTTTCAATTTCGGATCTAAGATTTCCGTTTATTACATGCCGGTATTTCTGAATGTCTTATATGTCGATATGTCCCACGATGCTTCCGTGGTCTAACTGGTAGCGCATTGGATTACATATCACTATCACCTAATTTAGAATCTCGCCGTGGGCATATCTGAAGGGTGTTTCATCTTTGATTTCGCTTCAATAACTTCGGTGGTCGCTCGGCCCATTTAGCCAACCAGATGCTGAAACGTGGCCGTAAAATATCAATCATCATCATCTACATGTCTACCGATAATTATCTGTATATCTGTCTATCTATCTATCTATCTATCTATCTATCTCTGTATCTGGCACCCTGCTTCCCCCTCTGCCTTTCTAAAGCCTATCGCCTCCACCCCCCACCCCCCCGCCATACACTCCCAAAACCAACATATGGCCAATGCTACTCATTTCAAGCTAGCGATGAAATCGGATTTCCTTTCACGAACACTCTTTAGCCGAGTTCCCTCAAAGCCGATGTCTCGTCATAAGCTGGCCCAACAGTCGAGTAGCCATTACTGGCGCTACTGATCGGGGCATATATATCAGTCGTTGTCAATGAAAAAGTGGCTTTTACCGAACCAACGCCAACCGTAAATGGTGCTGGCTGCTTAATAAACAAGGGTCAAAGCCAGCCTGACCTTGGTATAAGCAGTTACTTGACGTGTATGTCTGGCGTCCCACATTGGTCTTGCTGGCTGCTCGCAGGTGGAGCGACCGTGGAGGTGTGTGCATCAGCATCCGCAGATACGAAACAGAAGCATTTCTGCACCCGCGCAAGTTCGCGGCGACATATAAACACACGCACACGCGCAAACACGCGCGCACACACACACCTATTTATACACACTCGAGCGAGCCAGAGAGAGGGGGATGCCGTTTATTAGATAAAGAAATGTATGCACAGACAAACACAATATATATATAATTATATACATATTCAGAAACATATTTATAATATAAATATTTAGCGTATACTATATATGGGTTTCTCAGTCCATCTGAGTGTCTATGTCTAACTGTGTCTCTCTGTCTTCGCATGTCCTTCTATATTTCTGTCTATTTCCTATCTAATCACCTACCAACCTGCCTGACACGAGTTACCCTGCCATATACCCGCGGCCATCGGCGGCAGAAAAAGGCGCCTTCCCGCATTTCGCCCCCAATAAACAATGCGACACCTGGCGGCAAATCGGACCGCGACACGGAAACGTTGGATTCGATGAGACGAAACCACGAAAACAGGCCAACCCGCGCAAGCCCCCCTCCCACTACCAATCGACCGCACACAGGCTGCAGGGCGACGTAATGCCCTTTCCCTAGTCCTCCCCCCCCACGCCAACCCCCAACCCCCAATCCGGATCCCAATCCAGCCACATTACAGTTGGTTGGCGGCTAAATCCTTACAAAGTGCTAATTTACCAAGGAGTCGCATTTTATCAGATCCATTTCTGGGGCGATACTGGAATGTGCTGACTCGGCGATTTAGCAGCCAGAGTTAGCCATTGTGTGTTCATCAATAGTTAGTTAGCCCCCGAGGCGGTCGCTGGTTATGCAGGTTTGTTGACTGGGAGAGAAGGGTGACAAGGAAACCTGCCTGTACGATCAGTCGTCTTTATAAAATGGTAAATATTCTGTGGTAGGCGACCATTTTAAGTTATCTGCCTCCCTGACCAGCGGCCGGGTACGTGTCATTCGCCTTGGCACACTACCCGGTTTAATGACGATCTCATAATTAAACCGATATGACTACTTTAAGGATATTTACCAGCTGTTTTAATGGTCCGCTCAAGTTGGTCTCGCAATACCGGTTTTTACAGTAGATATCCCCTGACTATCCCATGCTAATAATACAGGTCGCCCTGACAGGCGTCACTATTCGGCGAACCTTCGTACACATAGATGTATGAGTTAGTTTTTGTGCGTGTATGAGGATGTTTGCTCGTTAAGGACTTGAGGTGATTAACCCCGACCACAGCCCCCAGATATTGTGACCAACTGGGTTACCGTAATGTGAAGTTAGTTTCTGACCGTAATATAAAATTGGTATCCGTATAGGTATGACTGTCCAAGATGTATTAAACTGCAAAGGTATTTATATCTTCTCTATCAATATATATATATATATATATATATATATATATATATATATATATATATATATATATATATATAATACTCCAAATATGGATTAAATAGACATATAGATAGATGGATAGATTGATTGACAATTTCATGTATTTATTAAAGTTATAATTCCATAATTATCCACAATCTTACATTATATTCTCAAAGTGTGGTAGAAACTTCTGAGCTGGGACGCGCAAGACGGAAGATGTCGATGTAAAAAAGTGGCCCGGTGTTGGGGGAGGGGATGTACTAGTGTTATTTTCTCTGGTGGGGTTTGATACCCCCCTGGCTGTCACCGCCAAGTCCCCCATCCCCGGCGGTTAGGGATATAATTCATTATTAGAGCCAATACCGGTGTCGATCAATGCCCACTCCGTTTGTAGTTAGACAGATGCGAAATATGATATGCTTCCCAGACGAGAGCCCGCCGATATTGTAACTCGTTACAGTATGTGACAGACGGGCGAACACACACACACACACACACACACACACACACACACACGGATAAGGACACCGGCACAGCGGCTAACTGCCGCATTCCGGACTGCTTCGTTGTCACCCAGCCGTAAGATGTGGCTCCAGCGAACGGCCTATGCGAAAATCTCAGACCGCTGGCGTCCCCTGGGCGTCCAATACGGAAACCACCGATTGTGCCTACTCAGAAGGACCAAGAATGCCGAAACCAAGGACAGATGGCGTAAATGTGTTCTTCATGGTGCATGCGTTGACGGATCATTTGCACAATCGTCCATATATATACAGACGACTAGCGTGTCGACATGGCAGACTCTAAAGTGTGTCCCGACTTCCGGCAAAAAGAGAACCTATTTTAACAACTACTTCACTTAACAGAACAAAATTACTAAGCAAATGTTTCTATATTGCACACATCTACACAGCACAGACCTGCCCTACGAGATCACCTAGTGTTGCGACATAGCTGATCTTTTAAGACATGTTACTAAGAATCCTTGAATATTTTCACTGCGTTTTATTTACCTCATATCGAGAGTTTGAGAGGCGAAGCCATTTTCAATATCCCTGCTGGGTGTTTTATTAAGTTCATATTATTATTATTATTATTATTAGCCGCAGTTCCAGTGTTGCTCTCCATTGCCAATGGAAGATCGGTTTAGCTGAACATGTAAATTAATGATTCTCGTCGAATAATTGCGGAATATAGTTTGTTATATTAACGCTAATGTAGTCACCGGGCAAAATATTAGTCATCACACGGCGGAAAGTCAACATTATGCGATCACATGTATATGCGTGTACGTGCATTCGATGACTATGACAAATATCAAATAGTAATTACATCTCTTTCGCCTTCTTTCTTCTTTACACACACACACACACACACACACACACACACACACACACACACACACACACACACATATATATATATATATAAGTCCGTTGATGTAGTTATATATTTTTCCTGCATTTATATCTATCTTTTTGACTGTTTGTTTGACTGCCTATCTTTATATGTGTCTGTCTGTCTGTCTGTCTGTCCGTCTGTCTATCAGCATGTTTGTTTATAAAACAAGGCAGAGCGAAACTTTAATGAATATTAGGTTCGATTCAAGAAGAAGCTAGGAAGACATGTTTAAATATGTCGTTTCCGATTACATTCCACATTCCCTTTTCTCGCCAAGAAAATGTCCGAAGGTAAACATAAGAAGCCGTCAGTTATAAACAAATAAACAAAGAGAACAGTTTATTTATATTTAAATGACTAGCTGGCGCAGTTAAATGTGTGTAAACGTTTATAGAAACTGTTGATGAGCCTAACAACTGTTTACACTCATGTCTACAGCTTTAGTTGACGCGTTTACACCTTTGATATATTCGTATGTTTACTCTCTATTTCTCTCTATATATATATACCTATCTATTTATCTTTCTATCTATCTATCTATCTCCCATAAGAAACTAAACTCTGAGGTCGAAGTGTACGCTTCGATTGATTGAAATAATAATCACCGATATGAATATTCATTAAGACAGTGGCTAATTAGCATATTACATACGTGCACCGATTTTCAAATGCTGATGACGTAAACAAACCGTTGAACGGCACCTGGCGTCGTGTATAGCGTTGACGATCGTAAGTATTCTCTCAGCGTATTCAGTATTCCTCAATCCTTTCGGTGAAGACCGAATTTCGATTTTTGACCAATCAATTCGGCGACGGGCCTTCTCAAGGCTTCCTCAAGGCCTCTTCATATCCGGGAACTTGGCATTTCATTTCCAATGCCGACCCAGTAGCCTTGACCAGGCACCGAACCCTCAGTTCTCGAGACAAAGCCGGGCCTCATTACTCAATACAAATAGTAATTAAACACCCCCGTCCAGCCGGAGCTACCAGCTGACCGTAGTCCAGTTGTCCAGAATCCAGCTGCCATCCTACAACATTTGGACCCCGTGTTCTATCGAAGTGTGGTCTCCGTGTGAGACCGGGCCCGGCCTGCGGTGGGGTTTAGTACGACCGGCGTCCTTGCTGCTAAGTTGAACGTATGCGAGCAGTGCGCGGCTCGCGTCGAGACCATGGACGAAGGCCCGGCATCAAGTTGGTATTTAGTGGAGCCTTGCTGGGGGATTAGATAGCAGCAACGGGGCTATTGATGTCTCGCTACCAAGAGCTCTCCTCTCTCTCTCTCTCTGTCTGTGTGTCTGTGAGTGTCTGTTTATATATATATATATATATATATATATATATATATATATATATTGTCTGTGTTAATAGGTGTGTGTGTGTGTGTGTGTGTTGTGAGTGTTGGGGAATATGTGTTTTTTTCCCAAACTGTTTATATTCTGACTATTATATATATATATATATATATATATATATATATATATATATATATATATATATATATATATATATATATATATATATATTTATCATATATCCTTATATACCTATTTATTTATTTATCTGTGAATTTACTTATCGATCACATACCCACAAACTTATGTTCAAACTTTGTTGCTTGTTGTGTTTCTCATATAAGTACAAATCTTCCTCACTGATAAAGGAGGGAAAGGAAATCAGGTTATGGAGCGATGCTAAAATTTGCTTCTAGATATCTCTGTCTCTCTCACTACTGTCCACCCACACTAAGTACTTCTGTCTAGCATGTCTAGAGTATTCGCCATGCATACTGCACTTTCTGTATGTCAGCCTCTAGTAATATATCCAGTTCTGTCAACCGATTCACCTTGTATATCTGTCATACCATAGGTTTGTTCTACATACTGGGTTGTCTTAATGTCATACCATTAGTACTGTTCTTGGCCTGTCTGTCTGTCACACCATCAATATGTTCAACACAATGGGTCTGTCTTTGTGTCTTACCGTCAGTATTGTCCCCACAGATTGGACCTGTCTTCGTATCGCACCGTCAGTATTCTCCACACACTGGGGCAGTTATTGTGTCGCACCGTCAGTATTCTCCACATACTGGGGCAGTTATTGTGTCGCACCGTCAGTATTCTCCACACACTGGGGCAGTTATTGTGCCAAACAGTCAGCATTCTTCACACGCAGGGCCTGTCTTTGTGTCACACTATCAGTATGCTTCAAACAATGAGCCTGTCTTTGTGTCATACAATCAGTATTCTCCTCACACCGAGCTTGTCTTTGTGTCATACCCTCAGTATTTTCCACACACTGGGGCTGTCATTGTGTCACACCATCAGTATTCTCCACACACTGGGCCTGTATTTGTGTCACACCCTCAGTATTCTCCAAACACTGGGCCTGTCTGTTTGTCACACACTAAGTAATGTCTCCAGTATGGCCCTGTCAGTTTGTCTTTCACCTATCCCTTGGTCCTAATCCATAGCAATATGTCTGGTTTTATTCCCTATCAAGGTGAGCTCTATCAGCGGACAACCGTAAACAACCAGAGAGACAACCTCTCTCAGCGTACCTTCGTTCATCTTCAGTGTTTGAGATAAAATTATTAACCTATCCTTGCTATGATTAGTTCTCAAGCTGTATGTGTTATAGAACAGTGTTCGTTTTGTTGTTAGTATTTTTTGTTTGTGTTGTGTTCGTGTGTGTTTGCATGTGTGCCTGCGTGCGTGCTAGATTGCTTATGTTTGAGGGTGTGTATATAAGTGTATGTACGTCTATTTTCTATCTATCTATCTATCTATCTATCTATCTATCTATCTATCTATCTATCTATCTATCTATCTATCTATCTGTCTGTGTGTCTGCCATATCTCAGCCTTTCTCTAGGATCAATCTATAATCAGATATATATCTACATATCATCAGCTAGCAGATCATATTTCACGGCCAATCCCCCTCCCTCGCCATATATAGACATATCACTCCCCCACACTGCCCAGATCCGCTGTCACGGATTTGATTACGATATAGACAGGAAAGCCAGGTCATCGTGACATGGGCTAAATGAAAACAAGATGTTGGGAGCCGAGTACCGGACTGGGAGGTGTGTTACGGTCTTGTAATAGAGCAGCCACTGGCATGGGCTACGGTCATAGGAGTGTACCTATTAACTGTTCTCTGGATACGGATCACCAATATTGGAATGGGGTTGAATTATTCAGGATGCAAGTTTCGACAGACAGGCGTGGGGCTGTCTGTGAAATATATGGTCACGGATTCCTTCCATGATGGTGACGACGATGATGATGATGATGGCTATGATTAGCCTGGTGGGGGTCGCGATGAAAGCTGCTCCGGCAACAACAACGACTATATCATCAACAACAAGAAAAACAAAACAACCATAGCACTGGATCAGAGGATCATATTGATGACGACTGTATTATATTGTGTTTATAATCAAGTATTGTTATGTACGAAGTAACACACACACAAACACACACACACACACACACACACAAACGCACACACACACACACACACACACATGCACACACATACACAAACACATACACACACACACACACACATCATCGATGTGTAATATTAAAAGAAAGATCCCTGTCTTCAAAGGCTACCAATCACCATATCGGCGACACCATAACTCCTCGAGATTAACTCGTGTCGTCCACGCCGTGTTCTAATCATGCCACTGACGGTGACCTTGATCTGTTTCAGAGGTCATCATTAGCACGTGATTGATAGCAATAGATCACAAACGACGCTTTGTGCTGCTCCTGGTGAGTGACTGTAGCACTAAATACATCTTTGTCTTAGACAGGAAGTTAAAGTGACGAACACAGGTGGCAGCATAGACACGTCTCTCTCTGTGTGTGTGTGTGTTTGTGTGTGTGTGTTTGTGTGTGTGTTTGTGTGTCTGTTTGAAAAGGCACTGGCCCAAAGAAACAGGATTGTGAATATAACCTCTCGGTGTTTCATCCAATGGTGTAATTACAGTAAAGTGGTTTTCATGTTCCATAGCTGTGAATGTGCGAATGGGTGTGAGAGAAAGTGTGTGTGTGTGTGTGTGTGTTTATGTGTTTGTGTATGGGTGCGTGTAAGCGTTATTTGTGTAAATCTATATGCGAGTATTTAAGCGGTGCCCGAAAATTACACGAATTGTAAATAAATATACTAGACGCTTCATCGGGGTAACCAATTATCTTTTTCATTCTAGACAAATAACTTCTTAAATATCTTAGGAATTATCACTCCGTGATATAAGACGAAATTCTGTACAACATGCAGCCAATTCCAGACATAAGCCAGGCATATATTTTATGCCATTAGCCATTAGCACTTGGGTTTTGTATTTTTGACACATTTGTACGCATTTAGATACTAATGCACAATGACCATTTCAAGTCCAGCCTTTAGATCGCAAAGACTCATACCCCTCCCTCATCTATTCACTACAGATACGTGATAACGATATCTCGCCATCTATCATTAGCTTTGATGGATGTTATGTTTTTCAGATAATATCATGCTCGTCTTCAACTGGATTCGATAAATATTCAAATTCTGAATTTCCTTCCAAATCTTTGGGATATTTGGCTGGAATTGTGGCACAACGAAAGAGTGCCGGGTTCCAAAACTGCGTGTTCTCTCTCCCCGTAACTGGGTGCCGCTTATTTATGTGGTCTTATTTACAATCACCCACCATCACTTTATCGAGTGGTACGGTATAAAGTGTACCGTCTGTTTATACACCCTGGGGTGATGAGGAAAAACCTGTACTCTACTGGTGCATGCAAGTGGCGACATTTGTGCTATCTGCACTTATTATAAATGTGTATAACATTATACAACACTAAAAATAATAATATATTTATAAATATGATTTACTATAGTTACAAATATGTGAATTTAATGATGGACGTAGGAAGAAACGATATGTTTTCCAAGTGCGTGCTTTCACGTGCGTGTGTAGCTAGATACATAAACGTAGATAATGACTGACTGGGTAAGCTTACTATTAGCTGACTGAAAGATTGACTGACCGACTAAATAAACGAATGAACGCCTGAAAGAAACGGGGGGGGGGGGGAAATCAAAACAAACGCCATCATAGCAAACGACACGTGCGCAAAACGAAGATGCTAATTGGCTGAGTCCGTTACTAAGATCATGTCAAGTACTTTCGACGTAAAACCGAGTATGTTTGATGTCTGGATCACTTAAGTGGAGAGTGTCGGGGGGTTGTTATTAAAGTTGTTATAATAAATAATCGGCCCCCTAAAAGTGGAATTCAAGGCCAAGGGTTTTAAAAAGTGTTAATGTAATAGACCTGGATATGGACGATAATATAGATCGTACTATGGATTAAAATATGCGCTAAGCTATAGACCACCATATAGGCTATCGAATAAAATGCTGTTAGGGCTTCATATTCATATTGGTTAAACTTTTTGTTAGCGTGTTGTCGGCCATAGTTTTGTCCTGATGTTGATATTTGTTATGTGTTCTTGGAGAATATACGCGAGGCAAAGGAAAATATGACTGGACGATAAATTGCTAACTTTTATAATTTAAATTTGTATCCGTAATAACTGATGGTCATCTGAAGAGAAACAGGAAATACAATAGTAGTAATGATTGGCATGGAGTGGGTATTTTTTGTTGGTATATATATATATATATATATATATATATATATATATATATATAGAGAGAGAGAGAGAGAGAGAGAGAATAGACTGACAGGCTGCCAGACTAACAGGCATACAGACAGACAAACAGACCCACGCACACGGAGAGACAGGCATGCAGACAAACAGTCATAAGTACAATTAAACAAACGGACAAATATACAAACATCAATCATGCTATATTATTGCCGATGCTTTAACAAATCCATTACATTTCGCCCGTTCTAGCGTGTTGATAACATCCAGATATCTTATCATCAAACCAACAATATTCTCGATGTTTTCTCCGCCTAGCGAGTGTTCTGTGCCATAAATCTTGTTAGACGTGTAATCAAATGCGTCAACACGAGAAGCCACTTGGCTACGTCCTGTCCCCTGATGATCCCAGTCAGAGTTCTGATATTCAGAGCGAATATCTTCGCC
Organism: Paralvinella palmiformis; assembly: GCA_025642065.1. Taxonomy (NCBI): domain Eukaryota; kingdom Metazoa; phylum Annelida; class Polychaeta; order Terebellida; family Alvinellidae; genus Paralvinella; species Paralvinella palmiformis. Next base: position 48,332 of record JAODUP010000528.1, on the reverse strand, counting down.
CTCAGCTAACACGCCGTCGTACAGATTGGTTGGAGGTGGGGAGTGGGGGGAGTTCATAGGGTGGTCTGGGGCAGACAGATAAATAACTAGAGCATGGGGCGGCGCGTGTAGGCGTGAGGGAAGGCACACTCACGCATGGACATGCACACACGCACGCACGCATACACACGTATTTAGATAAATTGATAGATAGATAGCGAGAGATAAACATACATCACTTGAGTTAACTATATCTTCCCATTGTTTTCAGACGAACCCAGTCGATTTAGCCCTGTTTACTTCAAAACAACAACAACGATATCAACAACAAAACAAATAAGAACGCCCGCCACAGGTGAATCCCCCCCCCCACACACATACACAACTTATTGGTCTGACATATTTCTGACGAAATGTTCTAACTAATGAGTCGAGACCAAACGAAATTAGACAGAATGCAAATAGGTCTAATTAGATGGTAATTGTCGCCAGGGTACGGCGTACGGTGAGTTAGACGAGTCGAGTCGGCGAAGACAAATAGAGAGTACCATGTCACGTGACAAAATGGGATCGGCCATATTATTACAATGGCGTCCCGCTATATTGCCAAATCGCATGTGCAAGGGAAAACATGCCCGTATAGGTCCGGGTTTGATTGGGGGGGATATGTGGCTGGAGGGGAATGTCAGGTGATGGGGTGTACTCCTGGAAGGAGTACAGATGATGGAAATATCCACCGGAGAAATGGCCGAAGAGATCACGTGTCAAGAACGTGGCCGAGATTACGAAATTAACGGCATTAAAGATGGCTGCCGGCCACAGAATGGAAGATTAATGGCTGAGCGCTAAGGCTAACTCAAACAATGGTCGCGATCCGTGGCCGGAGATTTGGCACGGGAAGATCTGTCGTGAGAGGATCTACGACAAATTGCCGAATGATAGCATGGTCTGCATCTGGATCGGCGACACATCGCTCATCCAGCACGCTATGGACTTCAATCAATGGCCTTTGTCGCCGAGAGTTTGTCTTCCGAAGATGGGCCGCCGGCCGCCGGAACTACCCGAAGTGTGAATCTCGTTTCCCCCCAAAACATGGTCACAGAAGAAACTGCTACATCTTGGACGGGGATTTGTCCGGGCGACGATGTTTCGTCTTCGAGTGCTATTCGAGAAATATTTCAAATTCAGCCGGATGTGCAAATGAATGGCATTATTCAGAAGGCACAGTGTGCTGTAAACTATCTGGCATGGTATATTTATCGTTTAAGAATGAATGCGGCGTTTTATTTAACCGCGGGTGAAAAGTTCAACAAATAGATGACGGTTGCGTTTGCAGGTAGGAGTCAGACGGCTACCGAGTCTGGTCCTGTCCGAACCTGTCGAGGCTGCTTCGGCACCATCTTGTAATCTATACTTGATTCAGTCTACTTCGATCTCTAGTATAGGGAATCGTTGACTCTAAACTCAGTTGTAGACAACTATCTCGCCTTTTCACTTCCAGCTGTAGATCAGTATATAGCCTTGTTCACTCTGATGTAGATCAGGACGTGGCTGAGTCCAATACGACTTGTAGATCAGTGTGTTGCTCAGCTCAGTCCCAGCACTAGATCGGTATCTGACGTAGTCCACTCGCAGCGGTAGATAGGTATCTGGCTCGGCCAACCCATGGTAATAGATCATTATTCGTCTCAATACAGCGGCAGATGATAATTCGGTATGTTATCCAGTGCCTTCCCAGCTGCTATTCTGTATCTGATACAGTCCATTCGCAGCTTGAGACACGCATCTAGATCAGTCCACTCCCGGATGTAATTCAGCATCTATCAGACAGAATGACAGTATGCTGATCAAACTGCGTTGAGTCTACTCTTGTAGCGCCCGACCTGGTGCAGCAACGTAAATGTCTTGCACAGAAATAACTGAAAGTGTTTGGTGAAAAAAAGTCACCACCAGTTTTTGACATCAAATAGTTTTGGTTAAGAAAGCCGCATAAGATATGTAACCAAAATGTACACAAACCAAAAATAAAATTTTTACGGATACACCTAAACTTGTCCCCAAGATCAACATCCTATAGAGAACACATCAACGAAAGACCATTCTAAATTGGTATGCCAAGCTATTAGCCCCATTTGGATCCAGACAGTAACACCTCCCATTAGACACCATCTAAGTGTAAGAACGACATGATTCCATTTCTAAGGCCAGGTCCAGATAGATTTCAGCTAAGAGGCGTTAATATACGTTTCCAGTGCCGTAGCCGGCCCACGAGTTGTACGCTCGAGTGGAAAGTCTTGTAACTCCGATAACGGGCGATCGGAAATCTAACCGCTCCCCGGCTCATCAACGTCTGCTTCTGGGAACGATTAGCCCGCAAAACGAACGTGCCAGGATCAAAGCGCGCTCCACATCGTCGTAGCAAGGCCATCATCCCATACAGTTCGTCACCGAGCCGTTTCGGACCCGTTGACTAATCGCGTTGCGCACACGTCGACACCGATTCACTTCGTCCCCGGGCCCGAAACTAGCCACGGACGGACGTGCCCGGAGCGCGGGATATGCTCATCAGGACGAACCCGGTCTCCGGGAAGGCTTCCTTTATGCGCTCGAAATATGGCTCGGCAACGGCTCGCTTCATCGGCGAAACAGGCTCGCCGAAAAAGGCTCGTCGAAAATGTCAGTCCGCAGTCGTACGTGTACACGACGATAAGAAGGAACAATTTGCTAACGGGCCGATATGTAACGTAAACTGGGCGCCGTTCGCTTGGGCGTGACTTTGATGAATGGAGCTCTACGGGAGCCTGCCTCGGACACGTCATGTCGTATCTTTTCATCTTGACGTTCAAGCAGATACTGTATATAATGGTAGCTCGGGGAGATCTGGCTATATATATTCGCCTTTCCTAGTGGCTCTCCCGTGCGGTCGTAGATTGTTCTTCCCCCACCCAAAACCCTCTCCCTCGGGGCGCTTCCCCCGACAATCAGTTCCCATGTTTCGGATGTTAGCCAATTGATTGCCGTATGGCAGAATCTTCCACGGTACGGTCACGCACGCTTTCCGCGGCGAGCCGCGTCTTATTATTGATGGCTATTGACAAACTGTGTTGAGCTGAGCAGATTGTTACGAGCCTATTGGAGCACCTGATGTGTGCCAGATAGCCGCCTGTTGGCATTTGCTGATAGATACCATCTGGCCGCCTATGTGCGGAACAGATGTCTATTTGCTTTCAGCCGAAGATGGCATCTGGTTGCATGGATGATGTTGGTCTATTGGAATCCATCCACAAGTGGCATCTATCTGTGCCAAAACCATGCGTCACTTGGCATTCTCACGGTGGCGCAATATATCTATTACATCTGGCGACATCTGGTTGCGTGCTGCACTTCTCCCGCCTAGCGGCCACTTGCAGATGTCATCGGGACGTACGCGTGAATTGTGTCTGTTAGGATTCCTATGTTAAGTGCCACGATGCACGAGAGATAATTACTGACCTACACACGTACATATGTCATCTGGCCTCGCGCAGGGCAGATGTTTATTGATAGCCACCAAAAGACATATTATCTGACTGCGTCGCCGAATAAAGTCTACTAAGTTTATGGATTTTATGATTATGGCTTAATGTCATGCTAATTGATAATGGCTATTTTTGGACGTTAAACGTGTTACTAATACTGTTGCTATGACTGGTGTTGTAGCTGTTGTGGCTATTGTTGTGGCTATTGTTGTTTTTGTTGTAGTTATAATGGTTGCTGTTGTTATTGACAATGTTGCAGCCTTTAGAGTAAAAAGTATGGCTGTTGTAGCATAAATTACTTTACCTATTAGCATTATTATTATTATTATTACTAGTATCATCATCATCATCATTATCATCATCATCATCATCATCATACTGATATATCCATTCTTTATTACAACTTTCGGCTTAGAGTTTTGTGTTGGACAAATAATCACACACACGCATGCATGCATGCACGTACGCATACACAAACGCGCACGCACGCACGCACACACACACACACACAAACAAACAAACAAACAAACAAACACTCACACATGCACACACACAAACAAACATACATACATACGCGGCACACACACACGCACGCACACGCACACACACACACACACACACACAACATATATATATATATATATATATATATATATATATATATATATATATAGTATGATATATATATATATATGGGCGAGTTCAAGCGTATCTATCTACGAGCTATCGAACGACTACTAAGCAAACTGACTGGGTATCTGAGTACATTATCAATTGAGACTAACTAAAGCACCATCACTTGCCGCCAGGTTTGTTTCGGGAAACTCTACCCACAAGTGTCACCATCATTTATAATCTCGCCATATACCTCTGCTCATCCAACATCTGATGTCAGTCACCAAATGCCTTGTCGGCATCAGAATGCCTCCTGGTGGCAATCACGTGCCACATCCCGGAATTCGTAACGCAGCGGAAGAGTTGGTTCACACGGCAGTCCGCCTATCGCATTGCGTTGTCGGCGTGTGTTCCTCTTCGGGATGACTTCCGCCGCTGTGGCCCCCGCATATGGCAAACCATCCGTATATAGCCGATCCTGACATCGCTAGCCTTTCGGTTCGGGTCGCCTCTCTCCGTCCACGTTCGGTTTTCTTGGCAGCTAATTCGGTTATCATCGGCATTTTTCGCCTAGTAGGCGCTTGTTACTTCTCGTTAATATCACATTAGTGCGCCGAACAAAGTAGTCCCTCGCGTACGCTAACTATGGCCACTTGCTGGCAGCGCTTAGTATAATCATCTGCCAACTCTTTGGCATTTTTCGGCGCATTAAATATTTGGAGTTATTTTGGCTGGTAACAAATTCTCAGAGACGCAACTATGTCAGATAGTTTCATTCCCCGCAGATCCATTTATAGAAAGCATGCCGCAGTGCGCCTGCGCGGTTACCATGATTTTCGCGATGCTTACAGTAATAGCTTATGATTGTTGGAAATAGTATATGTAGTAAGGGAGTAAGAAGCGAAGTGGTGTGGTTAATTCGAGAGAAAAAACATATATTTGTGATTTATTGGTAATTTTTCATAGTTTTGTGAATAGTTTTATGAATAACGATTCTCTTACATTACATCTGAAGTAAGTCACACAAACTGACTCTACATCTGTTTACTCACATGAGTTCACACAGCAAAACATTAAATGTAAACGTTTGTAGTAAATCTAATTTATCAAACATATCTCTCTATTTCGGTTAGGAACATTTGTTCCCGAAATTGATGTTCACAAAACATAACATTGTTTATAACCCATATATAGGGTGATTAGTTATATACAGTTACTCAGTCTATTAATGGGAAATAGCTGGGGAAAAAAATCTCGATAGAGGAAGCAGTTAGAATATTTCGAAGGATATTGGGCAACGCTGTTTTGTCATGGTCAAGTATAATCTGATTATAAAATTGCACCCATTGCCCCGAAGCCATGCCATCAGCAACTAACTTCGTTGTCTAGTCGCATGCATCATATATGCGTTGTTTGCGTGCTAATTTCAAAGCGAAACGCGCTTACAGCCACCTTTGATGTCTTCCTTATCAAATATTAGTCGAGTTCTCAAAATTCGGTTAAGTGTCTGTCTTCGAACACTTTTTAGCGGGGGGGGGATGTGGATGAATGACAGTTGTCCGGAGGACCGACCGGCTTTTAACTAATTATTACTCGAATTAGTGCGTTATGTGTACAAAACGGCGCCACGTCTGTCACACAGAAATTTGAATAAAACTCCCTTCCCGTTAAAACCCGGTTCCTGGCCCGTTCTATTTATTATTACTGTTGCCATGACAACCGAAAAGCTTAAATCGGATTATGGACTAAACTCCAGAATGGAAATTGCCTCGCCATAATTTCTGTGTGTCCATCGTAACAAGCGACAGGACGCTTACATGGAAAAATGCAATAATAAATGAAAAGAGGGAAGACAGGGGAAAAAAACCACCCGAAAAGGGAAATTCTATGATTAAAGGAAAATCACGAAATTTATTCTACTACCTATGCATGAAACGAAAATATGTTTAGTTCATATTTCCATCACGTGATCAGAGTCACGCAAAAACGGAGATTTTCCCTTGAACTCGCTTATTTCCGGTTTGTGGAAGTGAGAGTACCGGTACTTAATAAAAACAGTTAGGTGTTTGTGAGATTCTTTCCACCATCGACATTCGGGGTTCAATGAAGTGCCCGCGATTGGGGTTTAGTATGTAGGGTAAACGATACTCAGACCGCAGTAGGCAGCATTAAACTGATGATGTCATCTTTTGGTATGTTCCGGCACAGCCATCGCTTCTGTGATATCCAGATGTTAAAATGGTGGCACAATTGGTTCGTAATTTTAGGTCCCAACTATCATTGCACTAGTTATAATTGTATTCTTGTGCTACTGTTCTAATAACGTTTTTTTGCACTCTACTGACTTGAACAGCAATGGACCAACATTACTACCGCGGGGAAGATTTTATTTCTTAACCATCAACTACAGGTCAAAAATCACAGACCATTATAGAAGGTTCACATACTAGCGTTCAGGATATCCTTTGAACCGCTTATTAAAGGCATGAGATGCTGAGAGATGCATATCATATATTATACAAATACTTATCTTGGTATCCTTTACTGTTTATGGTTTGTATTGTTTCAATGATGGAACATATAGCTTTCATCTTAGGAATAGAGATAGGCAATACTCGGATTCTATCCAAGAACCATTTGATATACAGTACATCGTACTAAAAGAGGCACCACAGTAGTGCCTTCATTATATATATATATATATATATATATATATATATATATATATATGTTTGTGTGTGTGTGTGACTCCGTGTGTGTGTGAATGTGTGTGTGTAGGCTTGTGTGTGTGTGTGTGTGTATGTGTATGTGTGTACGTCTGTGCGTGTGCTTGTCCCTGTGTGTGCGTGCGTGCGTGAGTGGTGGGGATGGCTGGGTTATGCTGGCTAGCACAGTGGCTGGGCGACATCGGGTGGTAGAACCGCACAATGTGTTATGCGAACCTGGAATATACAGTATGTGAGTGTTACAGGGTGGTTTACAGCTATAAGCTAGATCGGTGATAGAGTGTTCTAAAAGCTGTGGAGTGGGACAGAGTTATACATTATAACATTGGTCTAGTCATTGGTCTAGTACAGAGCCTTGCATGGTTATAGATCAGCTCAGTGGTACATGTTAACATAGGCTATAGATGGCATAGGGTCTTATGCAGTAATTTATTAATAACATAAGGTTATGATAATTTATATACAAGTTTCAACTGCGTACACTATTGCCGAACACAACTTGACAGCGAAACCCGGCAGCCGTTGAAGAATCTCGCGCAACATCGTCAGATCTCTCACGTGACTCTACACGACATTCGCTGCGGGTGACGTCACTTTTCAGCCGTTTCCGGAGAGCCGAACAACATCCGGCTTGGCGAATGATCTAATCAATTTAGCACCCGACACCCAGCCGGCCTCTTTGTACAGCTAACTACCTATGGCTGCTCCGGGAAGAGGTGTCAGTTTGCTTCTAAAAATACGACAATATGCCGTTATTAAACGCCACCGGAACACAGCATGCTCTATCGACGCCGACAGGGGGCGCTGGCTTCCCGTCACGCAACAAAATGGCTGATCTGTAGCTTCCAACGGAGTAGTGGGTGGATGATAGGGGTTCTGATTGGTGTCAATCCACGTTCCGGATTATTTCCAGGTATGATATGTTAGGGCTGCTCTGTGTGCAAGTACCGTTTGTGTGTGTGCGCGTGTGTACGCGTGCGCGCACGTGTATATGTATGACGGGGGGTAAGAGATTTGCTTTGTCTTTATCTTTGATGTTAACAGGACGGAAGGTATCTGATACCTCTGCTGATCGTATGACTGGTACCAACCGTCCAGGATTTCAGCGGCCCGAGATGGTCGATTGACGGATCAGAGATGGGATCCAAAATTTGACAAGTACACGGTTAGATTGATGTACCCAATCTAGTAGATCGGTGTTAGCGTAGAGGAAGAGAAGTATAACACTCCTGGATTCGAAACCACCAACAAGCAGGAGGATACTGAAGTTCTTCGTTCTGGCTGTGGTTGCTGCTGCGGCTACATCACGGCTGGTTTACGGTAGGTTGAATGGCCAAAGATGAAACGCCCTTCAGACACAGCTTAGCCGCGGTCTAAACCCTATTACCATCAATTTGTGACGAAGAGCACTACCAGTTCAACCGTGGAGAATTTAGTAGTAATCATTGTTCTCACCAGATACTTCATGGGATAGTATTTCCTAAACACTGTTGCTAAGACTCTATCCTGTTCTCTACTCTGTAGAATCTGTTCCCAAGATTCCATTACCTGGCCAATTTGGCGCACATGTTTACGTTCCAATATGTTTTGCTTTGTCCAGCGGTTGTACCACGTAGTTCGTGAATCATTGAAACCGTTATAACGACTTTAGTATCAACGCCAACATATTTGACTAATTGACGAAATAATCGAAAAAAATGGCGACGCGTAAATAATTGACGAAATCCTTTTTGTATTTTAGACTTTACATTATTGCTGCCGTTACTGTGATATTTGATCACCAGAGGGCGCTCCAGTTGTGTACATCGCGGGAGAGAATCACTTGACATTATGTGTGGCCGACTTCAACACTGAGGTTAGTGACCGGTGTGGGGATTATATATGGAAATATAGGTAATTGGTCTGTGCGTTGTTGAGTGAGTGAGTGAGTGAGTGAATGGATGGTGGGTGGGTACTATAGTTGCATGGCCTGGTGGGTGAGTGAATGGGTGAGTGAATACATTTAAGTAGGTGAGTGAGTGAGGCAGTGAGTGGTTGGTGAGTGGGATGTTTCCTGGTTGGGTGGTGGGTGGTTGGATCTGTGAGTAAATGAGTGAGTCATTACAGTTGGTGGGACATTAGGTGTTTAACCTCCGAATTCAGTCCTTTAATTAAGTATTTCGAGGTTATGTTAACTACTAGTGGCTCCCTGAGCCAGTACATGTTTACTTGTTCCGATACATATCCACACATCGACATGTAACAACGTCCTGATCAAAGACACATTACTCGATTGAACGTCAATAGCTTTAATACTGGATCACAAATAACATTGGAATTAGCTTTTTACCAATCTGTACCACCTTGTATGGACCAGATACAGTACGACCCTGTACCATCCAGGTACACAGGTCTTATATGTGCCACTGAGGTCGTTTGTAACATAATCATATATAAACACCTTGTCCAACCAGTGCAGTGAACAACATTGTACCGCGCCGTACCACTAATTTAATGTATGAATGTACGATCTTGAACAAATGTTTCATTCTTGAACTAAATATAATTCTGGGTAATACCACCCGATACCACCTTGACGCTGAATCACCCAGATAAATACCAACCAGTCACCCCCCCCTCTCTCTCTCTTTCTCTCTCTCCACACACACACACATACACACACACACAGACCTACTCACAACCAAACGCCGCACCCTAATCATACTCTACCTAACCAATCAGTAACCGTATCTGTACCGAGTGAACTCTAACTTTCACCTCCGGGTCAGATACCAAGTTTTACGGCATGAGCGTGGGATGACCTTCACATGGCAACACGAAGGTCATTTGTCATTGGTAATAATTACCTGACGAATTACCAAAGAGATAGAGTTACTTATATTGGCATATCGAAACCAGCGAGTCATCTGACCTGGCAGGTGACTCGCTGGAGCTGAGTCATTGAGTGATCTAGTTGTGAGAGGTGTGGCAGGAGCCGGTAATAGTAGCTTAACTAACATGACACCTTCATTGATAGGTGATAGGCTTATAGATGTGCGAGTTGGTGGGTGGGGAGGTAGGCCGGGCTACAGGTGGGCGGTTATTAGAACCTGGGGGTTGGGGGCAGATTGTAGAGCTATATGTAAAACGGATGAACTGATATATATATATATATATATATATATATATATATATATATATATATATATATATATATATTATAAAAAACAGACAGACAGACAGACAGACAAACAAACAAACATATAGATAACTAGACGGATAGAAAAAGAAATCTCACTCTCGCTTAAATGATCTGTATATCTGTACATTTATTATCTAGATAACTATCTATCTATCTATCTATCTATCTATCTATCTATCTATCTATCTCTAAGATATTATTATCATAACACCGATTGAATACTGGCGAAAATATTACGTCAAGAAATGACAATAAAGAGACGACAAACGGTTAAAGACAACATTAGAGAGAGAGAGAGGTTGATGAAACAGAAGACCTGTTAGCCATCATCCCACGTACAGATGTATCATAATCTAGGTTCTCCACGACTGCGCGCGCGGTGTGTGTGTGTGTGTGTGTGTGTGTTTGTGTGTTTGTGTCAAAGCTCGTTGTCGGGATTTTGCTGCCTCCGGCGAAGCAGTATAATGTAAATCCAGTGACCGTCCGGGATTGGCTAACCGAGTTCAGCTTATTTAAATATTCCGGATCGGTTTCGGTGATGACCTTGGCTAGAAATAACAAGATTTCCTAGACGATGTTTTGTATTACCAATAGCCAGAAGCGTGATGATGTTATCATGGAGGAGTGGTTTGGTCCAGTTTTTCTGGCGTTATTGCTGATTTGGCAGTCCATCTCTCTCTCTCTCTCTTTGTGTGTGTGTGTGTGTGTGGGGGGGGGCATTCAGATGGTGCAGTGGTTAGGGCTATATGCTGCAAACTTTCAGATAGTGGGTTCGAATCCAGGTTGTGTTTGTCTTTCTGGGAAGTGCTTCCCTTAGCAGAGGCCCCTTAGTCGTTTGTCCCAGATGGGAGCATCGTCGAGACTTAACAAATCAATTCAACTCAGCTGAGCTCTCTCTCTCTCTCTCTCTCTCTCTCTCTATATATATATATATATATATATATATATATATATATATATATATATAAGGCATTCATTGGCAATTGTTGTTATATCCCCAGCCTATATAACTGACAGCTCTAATCATTGTCAGCCTAGAGGGCAGCACAAGCAAATAGCAGTCCGGTGGCGCCACCGCTTCTTTTGATGTCAATTGTCATATTTCTGCCATCTTACAATCAACATACCACATCTATCGCTTGTCCTTGATCCGGTACACCAACGTCCCGGATCACGCTCATTCGCTTGAAATATATTCACCGAACTGTTGGTTGAGTCACGAACAACCTTCTGGTGTTTCGGTCTAGCTCACCGTCGTCCCATTCCCGAGCTGGCAATTCGGCCTCGCTCTCCGTCGACCCAATCTCGATATGGCCAAGCACAAACGGGCAGATATTGAAGGATGTTTTTCGTTCCCTTATTTAGATGATGTGGTGTTGGTATCGTCGATTTAGATCATGATCTTTGGATGTATGACATCCTAGGATAATGAATAATGGAATTCGAGTAGGAATACTGGTGGATGGGTAAAGCGATCCAGACGAAGGGCGATAGAGGGTGGATATTGGCCAAACGGTCCACCGCGGCCACCGCCCAATCACCAACAGATCTCTATTGTGAATGACAAAATCTGGACACCACTGGATACCACTCCGGATGTATTCCAGCTATCAAGTCTTAAATTATTCTGTCGAACAGGCTAACCGGAACCTCGATGGCCAAACTGGTATCGCGATTCACAACAGATCTATTGTACCGAAGTTCAAACTCGAACCGAAACATCATAGGGGTGTTTTATGTCTCACTTCGCCATACTATGTTTGGAGATCGTTCGGTCTATTTAGCCCACCGTTTGCTGAGGAATGTCCGTGAAACCAGAAACGGTTCAACAAGTCGTCTAAATGTCAAACTCTGAATACTGAGACAGTAACACAATAGTTTGATTCAACATTCTAAGGGCTCATACTTCGAACAGTCAATCATCGTACTTTAAACGTCCAAATTATTGGTTACGTATAACATATCCGGCTACCGATGCGCATTATTCCGATATCCAGAACCCCAGGGTACAACCTCACGTACCCAGTATCCGAGGTCGTACTTGAAATATATTGCGTCTGTTAGTGCCACGTGGAGTTGCCATGTCTCTGGAATTACATTTGAACCAGCGAGAGCACGTACCTTAAAGATAATTAAGTGACCTAAGTATCCGAACAACGCAGTTCCTGACATGGACTTAGAATAGCCCGTTACCTCTGTTTATATAACTGTGTCCTAGGCTATCGCTTCAGGTGCGACCAGCGACGTCATTGCACGAACCGCCCGCGCGCGCACCCCTCCACACACACATTCACTTGTTCACTCCCTCACTCACTCATTCACTCATTGACTCTAAGCAGTTTGCATTGCTTTAGGCAACCCAATCATAGAATCTTCCTGCAATGCCCAAACCTTGGAGCTTTCCTTCAAAAACACAACCCTAAGGTTATATGAACCAGCCTGATGTTGAAGATTGCGGACTGAGATGTTGCGCAGCAAACGAATACATCTTTTGGCGATCTATGGCATAGATGTATACAGAATACTAATAACCGAATTAGGTCAATTAAGTTGGATATCGTGTTAAACATCTCACCCCCCCCCCATTCTCACCCTTTCGTCTCACGTTCACTGCTTAAAGCGACGTATGTGACTGGAGCTTCGGAGACACAATGAGATAACATGCTGCTGTAATTGGCAATCTGCCCTAAGTCGTGAGTTACAATCTTATTGGCTACAGAAGGATGATAAGATACAAATGATTGTTAGATTGGGTCAGTGGGGGTGGGGGTGGCTGGGATTAAAAAAGAAGCTTCCAGGTACGATGTGGAAATATTGAAGAAGAGAACTATAATATCTGTCAATTCGAAATAAATTATATGTTTAAGAAAGTATTTTTATCAATACAGCGAAGTGTTCTATGGGTCAAGGTCCCTGGATTTTTCGCTAAACCTATAGGGCTAATAATAATAATAATAATAATAATAATAATAATAATAATAATAATAATATAATAATAATAATGATAATAATAATAATGAAAATAATAATAATAATAATATTGGTTTAATAAATTATTCTAACATCCGGTTCTGCGTATGTTCACAATCATTATGTTTATGAATTAATATAAGTTCAGTCTGCTTCATGATTTCTTCATTTTCACAACCTATTAAAGTCACGACATCTTCTGACACACTTCATTGAATACACAATAATCATACGCCAAATCAGTAGTTTCTACTAATGTATCATTAATGCATACAAAACATTATCAACGCCTGTAAAATGCAAAAGTGTGAAATGCAAAATATAAAACCACTGGCTGTAAAATCCAAAGGAACGTTTAGATGCAGTAAAACCTGCCTAGGACAAGTACAGCTATGGCATGAATCTATAAGTTCTTGAAAAAAACATGTAGTCTACTGGAAATATTTTGACATGTAATAATCAGAACGCCGAAGGCACCAAATGATAGGTATTGAATATTATATATGTTATAAAGTTGACGTTTTTGTTAAGAATTCTTTTAAAATTGTATTTTTGAGTTATTAATAAATGCTGATTAACGTACCGCTCCTCCCCCTTCAGTTATTGCTAACTGATTATATTCGTGTGTCAGACCATAAGAGAAAGATAATAAATTCTGCATTGAATAAAGACTTCAGGTGTGTTCTTATTTAGCCAGTGAGACCAATAGCGTTTTAAGACCACATAAAATCTCCACCCTAAGATCTATCTATATAAGTTCCAGCTGCCTCCTGATATTGACTTAAACATCTTAATAATTGTCTCACCATGCGGGATGTCATTTCCGTTTTCCCTACTTAGCGGATACCTACGTATGGCTGTCACGATCCGTACAAGACCGTTAAATACCAACAGCCAGTTGCTAGATTCAAACCGGTTACTAGACCTTTTGTATGTCACTACGTTATCTCTCAGCCAACAAATCGTGTTATTGGGAAGTGCAAATAAATAAATAAAAATTAATCAATACATTTAAAAATAATAAAATAAAATAAATTAAAACTTAAATAAAAACTACTTATAGTTATATACGTCTATCAAAAGAACTGCTAATATATCCCTCGTACCTTTCCATCGTCAATGTAGGCTGCCTTTGTTTACTCTCTGAGTAAAGAACCATCACTTGATGTGATGGTTCTCAAGAATGATGAACATATGGCCGTACATCAAGCCGAGGTACAGAAACTGTTTTTTTTTTCGAGTGGTCAATGATATTTATAACATGCCATCGAGAATATGAAGCCCATATTGTTAATGCACTAATCACTAATCGCTGCTTACGGAATAGTTGATCATCGGGTAGGTCGTTTAAATCAACATTCCTGTGTCAATTAAGTGATTCTCGCTGTCTTATCTATTGGTGTATATATATATATATCCCCTCTCTGTTTGTCTGTCCGTCTGTCTGTCTGTCCCTCTATTTCTCTCTCTCTCTCTCTATCTCTTTCCTCTCTCTCTCTCTCTCTCTCTCTCTTTTTATATATATATATATATATATATATATATATATATATATATATATATATATATATATATATATATATATATACATGTATTACGACAATCACTCATATCAACAGGAGCCATAGCGTTGAGTTAAAAATGTAAGTCGATGAGACTGGATTCTAATTAGCATGTTAATTTTTGCGGCTCAGTGTTCTTTCCACTGCAACATGTAAACGATTAATATTTATCAAGTGATATTTCTTTGGAAATGGATACGGACATGTTTTAGATAGAATGGACGCACGATAACAGATGTTAGGTTGTTGTCTTACCGAAACAGACTTAGTGACACCGCATTGTGCGATTACAACATTAACATTGATAACACTAGCATCTGTATCCACATAACGCCACGCGAAATGCTGTTGTTATTTTTGGCTGGTCAGTGAATGGAATAGGTTAGGTCAGCTGATACCTCTATTAATAATTGTACGACGGAACTAAGAAACTGCTAATGATTAATATTATCACTATGATGGCACAGCGATCATCAAAGAGTTGAATCAGGCGTTTGCTGAGAAAACAGAATGCAGTCGCATGGTGACACCTAGCAGTAGTTATGAGTTCTTTAAAATCCGATAAATATACATACTCTTCCAAACACGGACATTTGACAGGAACATTTCAGCGCGTTTGTTTCCTGATTGTTGAATTGTTGAACTGATTATTATGGGGGTATTACTCATCAACTGCTAATTAAATTTTTATTTGGATCGAAGGGCACCACTAAAGGCATCTGACTGATGAATAAACCAAAGTTCAAGCTGGATCATCTGAAATGTATTGATTTGTGTCTCGTGAAATAGTAGCTATCGAATGAGGATCATAAAAGTGTTCGCGTTTAAAACATGTAATATTCCGGATCCTCAATTAACATCGTATTTTTGCTTGTAACCATATTTAAGCCCAACATTCGGTGATAGAAAACAACACAATTCTGCCAAACTATTAGCTTATATAAATAAAGGACTCATGCGTCAATCGATTCCGCTATCAAAAGGTAACAACAACACGTAATGAGTTTCTCGTCGTCACCTTAACACATCATCACTGGTTGAAATTCTGCATCTTAATGACTGAGACATCGTACCATCTTAGACAATTGGTGGATTGGTCCTCGGCCAGCCGATGTCCATCTGACCCTGCATTTACAGGATCCGTCGAAGTGTCGGAGAATATTCTAATTCGACTAATTACAAAGATAAAGAGAAATGTTCGTCATTCAACGAACTACGCCCTAAATATCATTCGTACAAATAAAGTTTGGACTTTTATTTTGTAAATAATTACTGAGCTGTCTCAAATATGTTATCTTTTCTAAAAATAATTAAAACGAACAGTTATTGACTTTCTAAAAGCATATTTACTGAATCGTAATCTTAAGAAATCCCAATAATCTTCTTATGAAGTTGGTTAAAATATTGACATTTCATTGGTTCGGATAAAACATGATATTATGATGTATATTGACCAAAGTAACGCTATCGCTGGTCGCCATTTCATAAGTTTCTGTTGTATTTGATAAAGCTGAGCTTAAACTGTTTTTCTCTATTCCGAAGCAAATGGCTAAATTGCTTGAGTTCTTTCAGTCTTATTCACAAAATCATTCCCAATATTTGTTCCACGTTCTATCCCTGTTATCTTTGGTACTCCAGAGTTTAGCCCCCGACCCTTTGAATTTCACAAAGTACACACTTCTATCGTATCATTCATTATACAAGAACATGAACTAAAATTTACTTTATTATATCTCGCATGTCTTATTGTAATTCTCTATTTTAAAAATCATATTTGATGATGACATCAATAACTTTGATGGCCAATTAAGAACGGTGCACCTAGTACAGTGACAGAAAAGTTAAAACGTTATCATAGCACCTCAATACTTCAAACGCTACTTTGACTGATGGTTGGAGAGAGTATTGTGTTTTCTAGATTTTTACTCTTTTAAGTAACGCGTCATCTTGATATAAAGTTAATTAATAATTTTGAAAAGTTTCAATTTGCCCCAAAACATCGCTTGCTAATTTATCCATAAAACATTATTATTACTGGTAGTAATAGTTATAGTAGATGTAGAAGTAGTATTAGTAGTAGTAGTAGTAGTGATACTACTAGTAGCATGGTTTATTATTATTATGAGTAGTTATAGTTGAGCTGATTTGAACTATTTTAGCCTCGGAGATGCTAATATCTGGGACATACTGTTTATGGGGCGAATTATTAGTAATATTATTATTATTATTATTATTATTTATTACAACAGCAATACTACTACTACTACTACTACTACTATTACTAGTACTAGCACTACTACTACTACTACTACTACTACTACTACTACGTCTAGTAGTAGTAATAGTGGTAGTAGTAGTAGTTGCAGTAGTTATAGCAGTTAAGTTGATTTCAGTTTTTTAGCCTCGTCCTTGGTTATATCTGGAACATTTAGCCGAGGTGCGTTTGTCTATGGAAACACATCTAACAAGTACAATCTAGTACTAGTACTACTACTAATAGTAGTAGTAGTAGTAGTAGTAAAAGTAGTAGTAGAAGTAGTAACCGTATTAAAGGTGGCAATAATAAATACTTTTATGAACTTCAATAAAACAGCTTTTCCACTTTAATTCGAGTAAACGTTTAATAACTTTAGTTTTATGTTGTATTCATCAATCAACCACGTTAGTCACGTTCTTTCAGCCATCTCTATATCCTTTTAGTGTTCATTTCCATTGTCCACGTCTACATCAGTTTTCAACCAACTCTGTAGATTTCTGCCGAGCGTCATCCACCTGAATGCGCCATTTTTTCCCCCGACCAATTGTGTGGACTTCAGTCAAACATTGTCCATATTAATGTCGCGGTTTTCGACCAGACCTAAGCCCTTCAGTCAAACATCAATATTGTCTTCGGTGTCTGTTCGAAGTCAATAAGCTAAGGACAGAAGCCAAACATTAGAACCTGTATCGCCATAATGGCGAGAGAAAAAAACAACCTTCGACACAATAGTCGCAAGTCTATGGCATTCCTTCTCAAACAATAGCTTCGTAGTTTATTATTATCGTCGGAAAGGAACGATAAAAGGCAACTGAATCAAAATAATCCGTGCCTGGATTCGACAGCGGACTGGCTCAGGTGTAGAGTAATTGACAAGAAAACGGTAGAAATGGTGTTCGAATCTCGCTGTCTTCTGTCGTGTTGTCTAAAAATCAAGAATGCAAGAACGCACACAAAGCTATTTTTATATTAAATTACAAATTAAAACTTTCGATGTAAAGTCATCCACCCCCCCCCCGTGTCTTGCCCGCCCCCTATCTCCCCTATCGCCCTCTATCAATCTCTCTCCCAATATATATATATATATATATATATATATATATATATATATATATCACACACACACACACACACACACACACACACACACACACACACACACACACACACACACACATATATATATATATATATATATATATATATATATTATTATTATTAGGCCAAAGCTGACTGTGTGGTTACTTGTGATATTAAGTTAACCACAGAAGTCCCGTCGACCACAATCGATTCTAATTCTGTATACGATTGAACGGGGAGGCCTCGAGAGTCCGCGCGAGAGAAATTAATGAAATATCGCGAGAGATTATCGGAGTTGAGGACTGACAGTTTCAGCCAATCGGCTAACGACGGGAGCCAGTTCTAGTTTGTGGTTCGTTGGTGATGAGCAGCCGACATTGAGAGAGACGTTAATAATGAATGCCTCGGCATCTGGAGTCGGCATCCTTGGATTTTGTGGCCCAGGGGGCTAGAGTGGCCAACCAGAAGCGATGGGGTTCTCTGATTGAAGACCCCAATCGGGTGATAACCTTTCACGCGAACCGACTCGTTCATTCAACTTTACAAATCTGGATTCATGACTGGATGGTGATTAATTATTGCGAATTATGGGGATTTGGGTGACAGGTAGAAATCGAATACACCACGGGCAGCGGGTGTTAGCACCCAATTGGTTAGCTTCGTATCACGAGGAGGGTGCTGTTGATTAAGAGCCACGATCATTTCCTGAGAACAACCAATAAGACGTCGGGTAATAAATCACTGAACACCTCAATTAATGAGATAACAATCCGCGTGATGTAATCACAGGTCATGTTTAGAGGTTGTATATAATAACTCAAAAGGTGTGTGCATTACTGATGAAAGCCAAACCTGATGTCTGAATTGGTGTGTGTGGGGAGGGAGGGGGGGGGGGTATGATGGTACACGAGAGAGGGATAGGTACCCCGTCTGGAGTTGTTCTTTTACAGAAATACGATATTTTGTTAGCAACGAAATCAGGTCAATAAGATGACCTTGTAATGGATCGTCTCTCTCTCTCTCTCTCTCTCTGTGTGTGTGTGTGTGTGTTTGTGTCACCCCTCCCTCCCCCTCTCTCTGTGTAGATTTACGTGTGTGCCTATGTATGTGTAAACGTGTGTGTATGGGAATGTTTATATTCCATTTTTATTGTTTGATCATTTCCCTACTCTTTATTGGTTTCGTCTATTTATCTATTATTTACCTATCTTTCGATATTTCTTTCCTTTAAAATCACCCACTAGTTGGGGCTAATAATATATCTTTTGGGATATATATATATATATATATATATATATATATATATATATTGATGATTGATGTTGATCGGTGTTTTACGGCCTCTTTTATGCACATGGTAGGCTAAAAGGACCGAGCAACCTTCACAGTCAAAGATGGAAAAAACCGTCAGATATGCCCATGCTGAGATTTGAACCAGGTGGTAGTGATCTGTGGTCTAACGCGCTACCAACTACACCACGGAGGCGCCCCTATATATATATATATATATATATATATATATATATATATATATATATATATATATATTATATATATAATATCGCAAACAATTTTAAATTAACCTGAAATCAGTTTTACAGTAACCTTATACTGATTCTGTTACGTGTTTTAATTCAGTTTTTGCACTTTAATTACGATATGTAAGGAGATTACCCTATACATTAAATGCTATCAGGTTCATATATAAATTTGCACATTTGTTTATTATTTTTTGATACTTTAATTCATTATGATCTGGTTTTGGGACAACAATAAATCTACCGACTTAACACAACACACCTTTCGAGGAAAGATTAATTGCTTAGCCTCGGAGCTGGTTACACCTGATAATATGATACCATTTTCTTTCTTTATGTCTTAAAATGGGATGATATCTATTGTGGCTATTTTGGTCTTACCGGTTATATGTATTTACTCGATACCTTTTTTGGTTTAATTATCAATCAATTAAATAATCAATTTGTATATCATCTCTATCTATCTATCTATCTATCTATCTATCGATCTATCTATCGATCTATCTATCTATCTATCTATCTATCTATCTATTTATATATCTATCTATCTATCTATTTATCTATCTATCTATCTATCTATCTATCTATCTATCTAGAGAGAGAGAGAGAGAGAGAGAGAGCGAGAGAGAGAGAGAGCTAGAGAGAGAGAGAGGTACTTATACATAATTAAACACACAACAACGCGCTCACGCACATACATAAAAACAACGTAAACAAAAGTGATATCTACGTCTAGACGACTCATTAAGGGGACATACGAATATTAATGTTACATTTATTTATCCACTATCTGTTTACTAGTTTTTGTGTTTATATTACTATTGTTTATCCAAATTTGAACTAAGTTTGGTATATCGTATCCCATTCCACGCTCACACATAATTGTTTATGTGTATCCCGTCCTTTACTTTTTACGCTTTCGTATTGTTACCTATCTAGAAGCTTCAATCCCTCTGGTGTGTATTCACTTGACACAATCCTCTTCCCTCTGTGTCTGTTTATTCCCCAACCCCGCTCGGTCTTCAATAATATATGTTTCTACGTGTCTATCATCGCCTCGGATATCCCACAATGATATATGCTTGTTTATCTCCGACCCTCATAATCTATGATAATACACGTTCGTATATAATTATGCCCACACCATTAAACCCATATTATACAATATCTAGATGCAATCATTAGCCAATGATAGCCCCACCCGTTACTTTGTAGATATACATAAACTCTAGGCCCATATATTAGCATGTAGTGTTTAGTAATTATTGGCTATTTTTTGTGTTAAGATTATATAATATAGAAAGTTATCAATATGACAAGCTGCCATCTTTGGATTATCAGCTTTATGATTTAATAACCTAGTAATGAGTGATTGACGTTTGCTATCTCTAAATCAAATATCTGGGAATATCCCTCTGTCACGCACACACACACACACACACACACACACACACACACACACACACACACACACACACACACACACACACACACACACATATATACACACACACACACACACACAGGTATACGCACACATTTATCAATATGTGGAGGTATGGAACATTTTATTTTTAGATTAATGTATGTATAGTTGTATTTAGATTTATGGAGGTAGGTTTCGAAGGATGTTTAGATATGTTGATGCTCTGTGCCTGTTGCCTCTTACTATGTACCCTAAAACACACACACAGAGAGAGAGAGAGAGAGAGAGAGAGAGAAAGAGATGGGGGGGCCGCACATCCTCTCTCTCTCTCTCTCTCTCTCTCTCTCTCTCTCTCTCTCTCTCTCTCTCTCTCTATATATATATATATATATATATATATTTAGATACTACATCGATTAAAAGTTAGATAAATTGCCTGATTAGCAGTCAGTTCATCTGTCAGTTAATTTATCTATCTGTATCTCTATATCTACTTAATGTTGATATAATTGGTCTCTCTCTCTCTCCTCTCTCTCGCGCTCTCCTCTCTCTTTCTCCCCCTGTGTGTGCGTGTGTGTGTGAGTGAGTCCGTCCGTCCGTCAGTGGTTCCGCCCATCTATGTTTTAGTACCTTACACACAAAGGCCGTAAATGGACGATAATAGAAGCAGCTACCCAGAAGATCATCAACATTATGGGCCGGGTTGGAGGTCACAGGCAACGTGGCCACACCGTCTAGTTGTTCCCTTGGCGGCCCACTTGTTAGAAGCAGACGATAAAATTACTCCTTTGCTCCGTGTTGCTCGTAAATAGACAGTAATTCGGCTGATCGACTGCTCGTAGAAATTGACAATAAAATATCCAGTTCTGTTTGTTTGCCTGACGTAAATATGGCAGCCATTACTGAGTCTTGTGTCATCAGATATTGATGTGACGCTGCTTGGTAGCAAGAATCATGACGTCACTTCCAAATCTACAGCATAGAGGAAGAGTGCATTAAGGGAGTTTATTTGGAAGGTCTACATATCACTAACAATGGAATATGGGGCTTAGTTTAGGGAAATAATGATTGTATTTTGCTTCATCAACTGGCGTGTCAATATTAAATTTAAAGGGAAAGTCCCCCCGCTCCGATCTTAGTATTTATGTTGATCTCTCTCTCTCTCTCTCTCTCTCTCTCTCTTTGCGTGTTTGCGTGTGTGCGTGCGTGCGTGTATGTATGTATGTATGTATGTATGTATGTATGTGTGAGTGAGTGAGTGAGTGAGTGAGTGAGTGTGTGTGTGTGTGTATGTGTGTGTGTGTGTGTGTGTGTGCGTTGGTGTGCATGTGTGCGTGTGTACGTATACGTGTGTGTGTGTATGTGTGTGTGTTTACGTTCACCGTACATTAGAACAGCCATCCCTCTTCCCTAGTTGGCATATCCTTTATACCATAATCACCTTATTATCTATATCAGTGACAATGCTAATATATCCACCATCACAAGTATTACTTATTTATATCCCGAAAACCGTCATTAATGGCCCTATCGCTCCATTAGTCGATGTGCACATATATATAGTCGCTTAAGGCCAGTTGAAAAGTGGTCATTCTCGCTAAACTCAACCACCATGGGAGGACACGACACCTTTTCGTACTTACTCCCATTCACCGTGACAATGGCCGAGTCGGTTTTATTGACAGAGATAGATATACAGTCAGCTGTTCGATTCCATTCCGGATCACGAAAAAGTCTGGCCAAGGTTTTTCAGCATCTATTCGGTCATAGGTCATTCCTCGGATCAATCCTCTCTATTATGTACATCGTTCAATTGAATTACTACTAATAAAATACTAATACAGTAGACATTATGAAGTGTCTTCATTAGCAACAGTTACTCAGAGACGATGTGTGGTGACACCACAATAACAAAACACGAGAATAACATTTAACAATCGGTATTAACTACAAGTTTCATAATGGATTAAGACTTCTCAAGATACGACCTACTCCTAACACCTTCTGGTAACCGGATCCATAAATCAGGCGGATTGTACTGTTGCTCCATATAATATGAGCCGAGTCATAGATACCTGCAGTACTATCTGACTAGATGAGATGAGCTTTCCGGATGATTTCCCAATGGACTCTGGTATTTAGGTGTATTAGCAAAATCTTCAAACGAATATTATGTCTCGGCGACAGTCGATGCAGACGTTCAAGATGTGAAGTGGTTGAGTGGCATTTTCCAGTATATTCAGTTGCATCTCTCCTAACTGCAACATTCTGAACTCAATGTTGGTATATTTTTACGGCAGCGTGTGAACTTATACCAACATTAGTATATTAACAGAAGCTTCTGGGTAACATTTGATAAATGACTGTCGTACAATAATGTACAGGAAAAATAGATAAATTATCTAACAACAGAAGTATATTAAAATCCAATGATAAAGTATTCTCCTGCTGACAGGTCATAGGCGAAATTCGGAGATGTA
>JAODUP010000528.1:0-20000 GCA_025642065.1 Paralvinella palmiformis | reverse complement strand
CATATTTACCCGACCGTTTTCGTGTGTTCTATCCAATCAAGTGCCACGAATTAGCGGTCGTGATGTCGCACGCTATGGGAGGTTATTGTGTCAGGGTAACAGTCTATTATGGGAAGCCATTTAGCCTGTTATTTGCTATGTAAATAAAGTCTGATCGTGGTAACGATAAATGATTGATTGATGTCTGTTTAGGGTCATTGACCATTGACGGTTGGGATATAGTTCAGCGGTGGACATTAGATTACACACCCACACGCGCGCACACGCATATACACACATACACACACACATGGACGCACACACACGCACATACACACACACACTCACATACACACACACACACACGCACGCACACACACACGCACGCGCGAACACGTACACGCACGCGCACGCGACACAATATATATATATATATATATATATATATATATATATGAGTTAGTGACCTATTTTGTACCAAATAACCTCTTCATGCATGAAATATAAACTAAGTGCATATAAATATAGAGAACGTATCAATATACCTATTATATATATATATATATGATATATATATATATATATATATATATATATATATATATACATAAGTTAGCAGTGAAGCTTTTTTTTAAATCCAGTACCTGGATATTGTATAACATAAACAAAGTCATAAACCAAAATATTTATATAACGGTCCAAATACTGACCTAGTTTTTATTTAATTTTGTTCTATTAACCCCTAACGTAATATTAGCCGGTTATAGAAGCTGCGCTGTTAGTCATGTAAATAGAGAAGCCACGCCCCAATTCCGAGATACGGGCATCGATTCTGCAACGAGTAAGGTACTGCGATGCTAAATTTCCACACCAGGGTTCGAATGATTCTAGAATGATTCTAGCTTTGTGGTGGTGGTGGGGGACGGGGGTGCAGTATTGGTCGAAGCTAATTAAACCACTCGCCGACTCATATATCTTTAGTTGTTGAGTTCGATTCCGTTTCTCGTGATTAGAGTCGATGTTAGGTTATGATTTAGATCATCTCATTCTAAATTTGTATTGTCTACAGACTATTCAACTTTAGAAGTGGATTATTATCAGCACCTATTGGTGCTGATAACAGATTTGTCAGTCTTTCGTCAAAGTGTTTCAGAACTGATGGAAACGGTCCCACTTGTTCTTACTACAATAGATGTCACCGAGAGATCGGAGTATATAACATCTGGCAGGGAACGATTGCGCTAAATAACCGAAGATCGGAATACTCAGAACCTCTGTAAGCCGACACCTTTGTTAACCGAGATGCTTTAAGTAAACGACTTTTTGTTAACGTTTCGCATCAGGAATCAGAATATTCCGGAATCTCATCGTCCTCTTGCCATTTCAGGCCACGATTGAGGAATCAGTTCGTCGTTTTAGCTAACCGACGTCTTCCGTTATCTGACCTGTCTAAGATATGGACTGCTCGGCGTAAGATGTCTGATAAATAAATATCAATGTTGATAATAGATTTATCTGTGTTTAGATAACGGAGATAAAGAGGATGGGTTGTGGATAACGACTGGGGTGCATTAGTTAGTTAATAATAATAATAAATATTGACCATCTGATCAAACTCACACAAACACAAGCACGCACGTACGCACACACGCACGCATACAAATACACACACTCTCTCGGATGTGTACTTTCTGTACTAGACACACCATTTCATGTCTGTCTGTCTGTCTGTCTGTCTGTCCGTCCGTCCGTCCGTCCGTCCGTCCGTCCGTCCGTCCGTCTCTGTCTCGTCTGTCTGTCTGTCTGTCTGTCTGTCTGATGAGTATGTGTACAACTCTCACAAATTGAGCCCATACACGTAGTAATCCAGTAAGAAACATATACGCATATGTATGTACATCCACAAACAAATACACCATTAGGCCAAGAAATTGACATCCTGGAAGAACTCTGGGTCCTCAACGAGCAGTCGCAATAGTTCCATTGGCACCATCAAATACTACTACAACAACAACAGCAGAAACTACACAACAACGACCACGATAAGAAAAACAACAACAATAACAACAACAAAAACAACGAGCGATAGCTATCACATGACGTCATTGCTGCTAACGATCTTTTGATTACTTTATTTCGACGCAAATCAGTGACAAATAATGACATGGATGTCATCAGTCAATCGATCTTCTCATCCTCATATCATCGTACAGATACCACAAATGTGGTCAGTTTTGTGGTAAATAAGGTGTACAATATATATATATATGTTATATATATATATATATATATATATATATATATATATGTGTGTGTGTGTGTATGTGCGTGTGTGTGTGAGAGAGTGTGTGTGTGTGTGTGTGTATGATGGCACCGGCTCAGAACATCAACACCTAAATATCCATTAAAACCATATACCTTCGTAAATCTATACAAGAATAAATCTATATTTATGTACCTAAATATACAAAAACCTACAATTCAACACGTCTAAGCACACACATACACACACACACACACACACACACACGCGCACACGAACACACACACACATACACAACATATATATATATATATATATATATATGTATAGAGAGAGAGAGAGAGAGAGAGAGAGACAGAAGGTAAGAGAGATTATGATGATGATGATGATGTTAGACGGCCACTTTTATGTACACGGTAAGCTAAATGGGCCGAGCGACCTCCAAAGGTAATGAAGCGAAGTCAAAGATGAAACACTGTTCTGATATGCCCACGCTAAGATTCGAACACGGGTGGTACGGATCTATCGTCCAACAGGCTACCGTTAGAGCACTGAGGCGCCGTTATATATATATATATATATATATGCGTGCGTGTGCGTGCATGCGTGCGTGCGTGCGTCTGTACGTGTGTGTGCGTGCGTACGTGCGTGCGTGTGATAATAATCACGTAGTTATAAGGTATGTTTCCTTTTTATGAACATTCTTCAACAATCAAAGCGAGCTAATTATATCTCCCAGATACACGGATCGAGATTACACCGCTAAATCCCGAGCTTTCTAGGATACACATCAATCTAAGCAGGATTGAGCGAAGTTTTCGTTCAGGATCGGCAAAGCGTGAACGGAGGCCATTTTAACTTGACATGACATTACACTAAGCCGCCGATAGACAACTCAATGGGTTCTGTTTTAACTGAGGCGGATCCTGGATCAAGGGGATCACTGCACTCTTTTTGGATCAGGCCTAATTCCTCCTGATCCGGACAGCCGCCAGATAGAGCCACACAGTTGTATTGATAAATTGCCCATGTGTCTATATGTGTGTGCGCGCGCGGGGGCGCGTGTGTGTCCGTGTGCATATGTGAGTGTGTCTGTGTTTACTTCACAAACGTGTTAAATGTTAATGCCACAATGAATGACGAATCATGAATAAAAGTTCCGAATGATTCATCCAGAATTATTCCAGAAAAGCGGCTTTCATTTTGAAGCGTGTGCACCAATACCTGTCAAATTACAAGTAATGTCACCTATAATGTCATGTCGACAACTGTCACAAAATCAGCACAATCCAGAATTATTGTTACAGAAACTAACACATTTCAGAATAATTGTATCCATAAATCTAACCATATCGTAGAAAACGTATAGCGACACCTAGTACAAACTAGGACAACTGTTATATTATAAAGTACAAGATTTGTGACGATTGTTGCGCAGCCTAGAACGTCCTTGAAAACTCCAACAGATCCAGAAACAATTGCTATGTTATAAGGTAAGACGGTTAACATGCCATACTGCCATCGCATCAAAGCCAACACTAAATTGAACAATTATCACATTATCCGGATTATTGTAACACTAAATCGCTTCATCTAGCACGCTATATTACGCTTTGTGACTTTATATATCAGAAGTTGCAACAACCAACGAGTTTGTGTGACGCATTCTAGGTCAACTTACTTTACTGAACGTAGTAGGACGACAACGATGTATTAAGCAAGCACTGTATTCGTTGCCTTGCCATACATAAACGTCAGGACAATAGCACGTTATTTATAAGTGTATGCAACACATTTGAGGCCAACTTACTTTACTTACCTGCATGTTCTCTAGTACGTATTAGGATAACAATGCTTTATTCAGCACACTCTGCACTCTTTGGCCCACCATACATCAAATGAGGGACAAAAACACGTTATTTTGGACAACATAAACTCTATAGTGAATATAAATGTCCCATGACGTAGCACATCATAACACAATTGTCATATGATTTAGTGTGACCTTTAATAATTATCAAGGCCTCAGTGCATAATATACGTTAAACCATTTAGAACGTCCTAGAACAGATATCACGTGTTGTGTCCCGACACGTCATAGGACAAATGTCCTCGGAATTTGCACGTGACAGAAATAACAATAGGCCGGAAAAATCGAAGTTTTACAGGTGAGTGATCAGACATTCCATGGCAATTGGATGAAGGCTTGTCGGTAATTTGTAAAGGATTTTGTGTCAATTAATTTTCTGGATCAGATCCCGATAATGACGAGTGGATAATTGAAAGAGGTGATTTGGTGGAATGTGACATCAATCGGGATCTACTGCTCATGCAAACATTAGGAGACAGGATGTAAGAAGAGGTCAGTATGGTAAGGACAATTATGCTATATTGAGTTGAGGGATGAATGGGTAAAGGGAGTGGTGTATTGATGGAATATGGATGTGTAGATTATTATACGTATTAATTGATATATATATATATATATATATATATATATATAGGTGTGTGTGTGTGTGTATGTGTGTGTGTGTGTGTGTGTGTGTGTGTGTGTGTGTTTTAGCTGTGTATAATAAGGCACAGGCAAGGAGAATCTCGAACCGTGATTTCAAACTCTGGACGTTTCTTCAGGGGACTGAATCCAGAGTGGCGACTTTCTTGCTGAGACATGTGTAATGTCTCACCAGTCCCTGGTGTATATGTGTGTGTGTGTGTTTTAGGGTACATAGTAAGAGGCAACAGGCACAGAGCATCAACATATCTAAACATCATTCGAAACCCACCTCCATAAATCTAAATACAACTATACATACATTAATCTAAAAATAAACCTTTCCATACCTCCACATATTGATAGATGTGTGCGTATACCTAAGCATGTATCTGGTCTACTCATCAACCTGTGGGAACCAGCTAATTCGCTTTTCGTACGCGACAAATATGTCACGCCCACAGGAAAGCGGCTACATGCAGGCTACGTACAAAAAGGGGAAGCACGTAAAAACATACCATTTGATACCACAGCTCGCAACAAACAACACGTGCGTGTGGTTCAATGGTGACTTGCTACATACATATCATAAACTATTTTGACACCACAGTTTACATTCAACAGTAATTTTCTGTAGTCAAAAAGAAACCTGTATATAAAAATTTCGACACCTCAGATGCTGACCTCAGCTTTATTCTGGGTACGAATAACTGAATAAATCCTACCTATATGAACCATGTATCAATACAAGTCCGACTAGTCTGGCGTCGAAGTTCTTCTCTAACCTAAGTGAATATTCAAGCCTTTTATATACCCTCAGCGTGTTAACAAACATTACAGTTTGTTCATAACAAAGAAAATGTACACTATCTCAGTATGGACTCACTGAAGTGATTTAACTAAAATAAAAACAAAGTAGCAAAACCGCACAATGGATTATTACTAGACTAGAACGAAATATCTTCTCAAACCTGAGTAAATACTATGATTTACTCGAACCTAACAGCTAATCCTCATACATTTGTGTGTGTGTGCGTGTGTGTGTGTGTGTATGTTTTAGCTCAGTATAATAAGGCACAGGCACAGAGAATCTCGAACCGTGAATTCAAATTCTGGACGTTTCTTCAGGGGACTGAATCCAGAGTGGCGACTTTTCTTGCTGAGACATGTGTCTCAACAGTCCCTAAGCCGCCAAACAAAATGAAAATACGAATCACCTACAGCCGTGGAGTTTGGGTGTAAAACACCCAAGTCAGATCACGGCAGTAATGAGAATGTTTTGCTTAATTATCTAAGCAGCCCTATTTATAGCTATTTTTCAATTGCTGTATCTTTCTTCAAAGCAATACTATATAAATTATATAATCCATTTGTCACTGTCTTCAAAGATCAGTTTTTACAACGGGCAGGCGTCACGAAGCGACTACTATTAAAACTATTTAGCTTAATTGCTATTAAAAGACTGACATCTGCGCTGAATCAGACCATATTAGCGCGTCATAGCTTCCGTACTGTTTGAACTATGTTATCATTTTCAAACCTGACCTAATTTATGCTATTCTAACTATTGTAGTTCTTAAATGGTGTTTATGACAAGCAGATTAGGCTAATCTTGAATGTCATAGTACAAACTGGACATAACTGGATCTAGGAAAGATAATTCTATTCCCACATACAACCAAAGTGAATTATATATACAAGTAAATTTGTTATATAAAACACACCAACCGCGCGAACTATGTCCAATGTCACCGCTCGAGATGCGATGCAGTGTTTATATTCCTAAGTCAGGAGTATTTGTAATGCTTTAAGAGCGTACCGTGCCTGCTACAGTCATTTAAATGCTGGATAACCAGGCCAGACACCTAAACGGCATCCCTCCAAAGATGCAAATAGTACATGGAATATACAGCTCTAGATCAACTTTTCTTGAACGCATAGAAAACGGAACTTTCTCAACCACATCATAATATGCCTTGTGATATTTGCTGGAGTGTCAAATACCTCATAAACATACAAATCCAATAAATACTATGGCCTACTCGTCACTATTATAACAATTTACATCGGCGCTTTAGCAGACCGTTATGGTGTGTGTGTGTGTGTATGTGTGTGTGTGAATACAAAGATGATGATTGTTTTTTTACGGCCACGTTTGTGCACATGAGAGGCTAAATGGGCCGAGAGACCTCCAAAGGTAATTAAGCGAAGTGATGAAACACCCTTTAGATATGCCCACTCCGAGGTTCGAACTCAGGCGTGTAAGTACAAATGTATGCGGATGTTTCTGTGTGTGTGGGTGTATATGTGTACGTCTGTATATATATATATATATATATATATATATATATATATATGTATGTGTTTGTGTACGTCTCTCTCTCTTTCTCTCTCTGTGTGTGTATGTGTGTGTGTGTGCGCGCGCACCGTGTGTGGGTGTGTACGTGTATATGTGCTAAGGAGGTATATGGAAGTATTTCGATTAGTGAAAGAATGTTCAAGCGCATGTGAATATAAGAAGTCAAACAATCAAGCAACCAAATGAGCAATGATACGTTTGAATTGATGAAAGACTAAATTAATTAAGAGGTATGTATATATGTATGTATGTTTGTATGTATGTATATATGTATGTATGTATGTATGTATGTATGTATGTGTGTATGTATGTATATATGTACGTATATATGTATGTATATATGTATGTATGTATATATGTATGTATGTATGTATGTATGTATGTATGTATGTATGTATGTATGTATGGATGATGCATCGATGGCTGGCTTGTCTGTCGAAGAATTGAACACGTAACCCACCGCGAATTCCATCAATAATATCTTCAGTATCGTCCTATCATCTCGTCAACAACCATAAACAATGTATAACCTCTAATATTTATCAACTAGAAATCTTGTCGATATATCGCCATATGTTTGGCTGAACTAATCCAAACCAACATCATGTGTGTCCGTGTGTCTGTGTGTGTATGTGGGGGGGGGGGTTTCAGAAGTTCGTCTGTCCGCGGCTGACAAGATTAAGAAACTGACGAATTAGAGACAAGATGTTTGCGCTTAAGGCGTCCGTTAACGTAATCCAGACTCGATCCGGAAGACAGGTAAGTCGAATCGTTCCAGATGGTGTCAGCTAAACGAACAGTGACACCTGTCAGTCAGACGTCAATCATAACTGCTGGTGAGCACGGCTCAATGAGATACAGATTCGTCGTTCCGGATCTGTTGGCTAGATACTGATTCGGGCAGTTGTGTTTTGTGAATCGGTTCTGGATCCGATTTGGTGAACTTGTTGTTTACTTGTTGTAGTATGAGTGAACAAAAGGTCATTCACTCATTCATTCGGTCATTCGCTCGCTCAGTCACTCATTCACCGAACTGTCCAATCAACCAACTAATCAACCGATCAATAAACTGGCACGACGATCCACTGACTCACTCAATCACTCACTCACTCAGACACTAACTCACTCGCTCAAGTTTTATTTTCCTATATATCACGTGATCCGTTACGTATAGCAACCATACTGGAGTTAGTTGCTTACTGTAATAAATCTAATCACTTTTTTATATCCGAATATTTAATAATACACGCGTCGATGCATTTCTATTGATATTTGTGGTAATCGATGGAAATCATCGAAGGTCGAGACCTGTTGTCGATTTGTCGAATTTAGTTTCTGTGCAGTTCACTTGCTAAATTATGTTGAATTAATTATTTCGGCAAATCTCAAACGCTATTGATCTCTAAAATGTACTTGACATTAAATTACAGCTAAATAGGCGAACATGTGGCTATCATAGACAAACAGTCAAATGAGAAGGTATACGAATTGTAGGCCCCCTCTCTCTCTCTGTGTCCGTCTGTCTGTATGTCTGTCTGTCTGTGTATGTGTGTGTTTGCGTGTGAGTGTGTGTTGCTGTGTGTGTATATGTATGCATGTATGTATGTATGTATGTGTGCGTGCGTGTGTTTGCATATATATATATATATATATATATATATATATATATATATATGTATATATATATCTGTATGTTTGAGCGTGGGTGTATGTGTGTGTGTGTGTGTGTGTGTGAATGTTTGAATGTCTATCCACGTGTATTATGCAAACATTTCATCCGTAGCAACAATAAGTCCTTTGCTCGGAAAAGGGAATTCTTTGTACAATTCGAGGGGCACATAAATATGACAATTACATAATATAGCGTCTGACTATTGTCAATCAGAACATTACTAAGTATTACTGGATACTATGTTGTCATACTTGTTCGTATTATATAGCAAAAGAATGTTTATGAAAATTTCAGCACGCCTTGAAGTCGCGTCCGCTATTTGGTTCACCTACCGAGCTGCTATGTTTGCGACAGTTGATGACGAAAACTGATATGTTTGGCTTCGCATTATATCAATGATCAATGCCTATATAAAATATCCCGTTACTAACATATTGGTTGGTTAGAATTGAAGACTAGACGAACACCTTCATTAATCCGTTAATTCTGACGGAAAATGGTCTTTCTACGACGGGCTGGTATTTATTCGCCGAACGATACCCGATCGCGTGGTCATTTGTCCCGAACAGGTCGCTTCTCCCCTCCAAAAAAGAAATGATCATTCGTGAGCAAGAGATGAGTTTTTCATATAAGTCATCAATAAGTCTATTAATGCGAATTAATTCGACTCATGCATCTTGTTTTATTAACGGTTACCATTCACGAGAACAGAAGCTCGAAGGGGAACATACCATTACCTTCGTCATTTCATAGACACACAGACCACCGTATTTCGGAACTTTCTGGTCAGATTCGCGTTTATTATCGAATTCAGCAGCTTGACCATGGTTTCGAAGCAAGATACTATCGTTCAGATGAAGATAATTGTGACCAGAGGTATGATCTGACCTTGGCAAGGACATCCCATTATTGTGATATTACGTTCATAATAACCGGCATTAGGTATAATTAGAAACATAATTATTGCCAGTTATCAGCATCCGTCCAATTGACAGACATTGGCAGAACCATTGTTTTATTAATGGACATATAAAGGGAGGAGTAATGGCTATGTTTGGGGTGGGAGAACAGACGCACAGACGGACAAATCGTCACAGATCGAACCGATATGAGAATCACTCCCAGTGATTAACATACTTTCAAAGGAGTGAGAAATAAGATAGATATGTGTATATATATATATATATATATATATATATATATATATATATATATATATATATATATAGAGAGAGAGAGAGAGAGAGAGAGAGGAGGTGGATGAGATGAAGTAAAGAGAGAGAGGGGGGAGAGAAAGAGAAGAGAGAGAGAGAGAGAGAGAGAGATGTAACGATAGAGAGAAAGAGAGAGTGAGTGCGAGAGAGAGGGAGAGAGTGCGCGTGCGCCAAAGCCCATATCCAGTTTTATATAATCCATTACATACCCAATAACTCGGTGCTCGGTTGTGGAGAGCAAACATAACTTAATTATAACCGAGCGTTAATCACCTAAACAAGGCCATCATCAGAGGCTGTGGCCATTGATCACTTTGTCAACAGCCATAGCACGCTATAGTCCAACCGAGAACGGTTAAATGCCTTTATACAATCATTGGGCATTGTCCTTCACCCACACACTGAAGCTTACAATAAACACAGGAACGTCGAGATAGATAGATAAATAGAGGTAGATAGAAAGACGAATAACTCACGTTTGTGCCGTCTGTGGACACATACACATAAACGGAAGCCACTAGAAGGCGCACGGCAGTAGTCGTGTTGCAGTATTTCGCTGATTATAAATAAAACGGCTTGGAATCGGCCATGGTGGCTCAGTCGGTAGAACGTCGTAGTGGAAAGGGGAAGCTGCCAGGATTGGATCCACCAAGCGGTGTCCATGTTCTATATGCACGCACCGATAGTCTAGGGATTAAATAATTAGCATATGGTTGAATAACAATGGATTATCCGAAAGTAGTGGGTAGCTAAGTTCAGTATAAACACAACCGGAAGCTGTTCATCATTGTAAAATATATATCAGGCATCAGCAAAGACAGGTAAAGCTTTTATTACAGTCCGTTAGAATATATATATATATATATATATATATATATATATATATATATATATATATATATATATAAACTCGACGTTAGCATAGATATGAGCTTGATTTAAAAGCACCACTTGTTTGTTTGCAGTATATCAACCTAAACGGTGCGCAATCTAAACGTCATATTCAAGTTAATTAAATAATTAATTCTGAATGCTATTTTCCGGGTAAACATTGTTTAAGCTTCTGATGCCAAATCATAGAGTCCACTTTCGTCGATCCAGTGGTCTCAGACGTGTCATCTTCCTATTAATAAATCGACTCTTTTCAATGATTCAGAAGCAATGATGGCGCGAAGTGGAAGCATAAGCATCACGTGACCTCTAGTACAGACGAGGTCTAAGGTTGAGTCCGGCTCTATTTACCTGTCTGTCTGCGGGTGAATATCGGGTGAATATCGGGTGGATATCGCCTCCAAGATCGTGTGGGAGAAGCCATAAATTATCGCTGACAAAATAAATATTTGCCCGTTCAATAATAGATAGGTGTCTGTGGACGATTCCTAGCGACCACTTACCGGGTCTGTCGTCGGTTCTTAGTGTATTGAGCTTTTAAATTAATTGAATTTGTCTATAGCACCATTAAAGGGAGAATATTGAATCCGACGAAGGTTCTAATCAAGATATATATATATATATATATATATATATATATATATATATATATTATATATATATATATATATGATTTAAATGAGAGTTCTCCTGCTGTATTTTGGTATATCACGTGATTGGTGACTTAAACGTGGCGATTTCAAATGGCTATTTATAAAGCTGGGTTGGCTAACACCGACTCACTGATTCACTGACTGACTGACTCATTCAATCACTCACTCGATCAATAAATCAATCAATAACACCCTCACTCACTCACTAATACAATATCTTGACTCGCTTAGTCGCTCACTCACGCCTTCACTCACATTCCATGTCACTCACTCAAAATCTCATTCAGTGACAAGCGTCCATTCAGTTATATATAGATGTATATTGTCCATTTATTCGACTCTAATAGAGGCAAGTAATAGTTTCATCCTGTCGCTTAAACATATTACTTATATCATTGACATGTTGTTATTGGTTATTTCTACATGTCACTTGTTTGAAGTCGACTCGACTGATAGATGTATACAGCGACATCTAGCGGTCCCTCTCCCAAATCTCAACAAGTTCAAAAACCAAACAGTTGCAACGGGGCGCGTACTTGGAAACCTCGAACAGTTGCATATCGACTCTATCTACTGAGCGCAGACTCCTGGTGTCAAGTTGTGTACGGTAGATAGAGATAGATAGATGACGAGAGATGCGTGACATTATAAGGTTCTGGGTCCAAGAAGTGGGTCACCTTAATGGATGCCAATTCCCCCCGACAGGTGGCGCAGAATGTGGTACGCAATTTCCAGCAACAAGATCATCTCACCGTATCACTAAGTAACTTGACCATGCGACTACCTCACTTAATATACCACAGTAATATGATTTGTCGTGGCTAAATGGTTATAGATGGTGCACAGGAAAGTCCAGGGTTCCCGGTTCGAAATTACTAACCAATTGCTGACTTTTTCTTCGTCCTTCGACTACCTCATCCTAACCTAGTAATTGATGTAGATAGATGGTGGAATTTATATATAATAATATAATAATATAATCTTATAATAATAATAATAATAATAATAATAATAATAATAAAACGTATTCTGACTCACTTAGCACAAACACACGTTATACAAAAACACAGTGGTTTGTATATATTATAAATAGTCTAGAACAAGCAAAATCCAGATCGCGCAGTCTCACTGGTATACACCTTTGGATCAGATCGATGTTCCATTCAACACTTCGAATGTGCGAAACAGGATCTTATATAGTGATCCGAAACGTACAGGCATCATAATTAAGATGCACAACAGTCTCGTAAAATAATTGTTATATAATAGCATACAAACTCAAAAGTGTGTGTGTATGTGTGTATGTGTGTATGTGTTTGTGGCTTAACCGTAAGGATAAAATTTGTCGAAACAAGGAGTTAGTATGCAGTAAAGACCTTAATATATCAAAGGTAAAAACAATCTCTCACATTTATTCATCAACAGGCATTGTCTATAGACAGTAGGAAGAGCCGTAAGAGACAACCTGTAATATAAACATTGCCTGATTTGATATCAAATGGTTCTGCCTTCATACAGATTATATTTTGATATATTAGCAAATATAAAGAAGCTGTTAATGACCAATCGAAATTGATAGATTTAGCACAAACTGTTTTTGTTCTAAGTGCTAGTAATGATAACCATCGTGCTATTAGCGCCACTTTATTTAAATGGCGGGCTAAATGGGTAAACATTATGAGACGAAATACAAATTAAACATCCTTTAGAATTGGGCAAAAAACCTGCCCAAAGCAGCTGTGTTTTGGAAATGATGATGATGATAACGATGAAGATTGATGTTTTATGGCTACTTATGTGCACATCGTGGTCTAAATGGACAGAGAGACCGCCAAAGGTAATGAAGCGAAGTCAAAGATGAAATAACCTTCAGATATGCCCAAGCCGAAATTCGAACACGGGTGTTAGTGATCTGTGGTCCAACACGCTAGCGCTAGACTACTGATTTGGAGCTGGATTCCCGACTACATATATGACATAGTTGAATTAATTTCAGTTGCATAGTCTGACAGCTGGTCACATCTAATACATATTGCCGAGAGGCAGCTGCCTGCGCCGAATCACCCAAACCTCAACTTTAATCTGATTCGAACCCACAAGCTGCTGGTATATGGAAAAAAGGAAAAGCGCGAAACACAAACGCATAAACTTCCTGACAACGGTCAGATTTCGGGTTTCAGATGCGGATGTTTATTTTCCTCAACAATCAGAACCAGTAGGGATAGCGCTTCCTACTTTAGTTGTCTTTCGAAAAGGAAACTGCTTATTTTCCTTTTTTTGGTCAAACATTTAGCGGCAGGTATCGAGTGAGAAACACTTCAAAGCCTTCGGTGTATGTAAATAAACTCGATTTCTGAATGTTTTAATTACATCCCGAAACGTCTGATCTAATGTTCTTGATGCGGCTACACAATTCATTCAATACTAGTATTATTATGTTTTTTTTTTATAACTGAAACAACTTCGCTCGTCGAGTGCATATTCTTTTTCGGTGGAAGAAGAAAAACCCCGCCACAAGTGTACCTGCTGTTAGGATGTTGCGTGAATCCCGACGAATCCCGGTGAATCCGAGTGCCAACGTAGCCAAACTGCAGTAAGCATTCCCTGGAAGCTTATATGTTTATATCACTGTCGGGGGTCTTATGGAATTTTGCCTCAGTCCGAGTTGATATATTTACAAATATCTGACACCAGGATTGGCGATTTACGGTCAGTATTCAGAAATCGAGATACATCTATACGAAAAGGAGAATATTCCGGATCGTGATTCGGTGAAAATCGCTCGTTGCAGAATTTCGCGCATATCTTTCCGGATTATCGTAAACAGGAAGTGGACCGATATGTGTGGTAATTAGTTAGTCAGTGGGCGGCTCGGGGGCGGATCCTAAATACCGAATATAACCCAGTTAGGGTTAATTTATAAGTGATTTAGTTCCGAACAGAGAGCACGAAGTTCTTTTGGGGCTACGTTAGGCCGATGGGCAAATCGTTTAGTTTCCTGGAAGAAATCACCGCCGACAGTCGTCGAATAATTAATGGATGCGGAAGGGAATGAATGCTTGACGTGAATTGTGATCCAGTTGGCAGCAAACTTGTTGATTCTTCACGTCCTTGAACTGAAACGGACGCGATGAGCTCACGCCATTAATAAGCATACATAGACGAACGAATACAGTAGGATATGCCTAACCATTGGGAAATAGGGCCATGTAGTAAAACACATACGCACATACGCAGACACGCACGGACATACACAGACACACACACGTGGACATAAATAAACAAACAAAAATTGGCATTTGCTTTAAGGTATCGAATTTAGCTATCTCATTCTCTCATTATATATATATATATATATATATATATATATATACAGTGGTTGGAAAAGGTTTTTCAACAGTTGCTCAATTTTGTGTTTCTTCCAAATAATGCACATATTTCAGAATGTGTGCTTAATAAATTGACCTCTATTGTTGTAGAAGACTTTTTAAATAAGTTGATTACATCAGATATATAAATAATAATATTGTAAAGAATTAATAAATTAAAAAGTGAAATCATGTTTGGGAGAGAGGACTAAAAATACTGAAATTAATAAAAAGACGAATATGGCTATGAAACACAATTGTTTGAAGCTTCATGTTATCAACAAAAGGAATAATACTTTTAAAATATTCGTATTATACATACAAATGGCGAAGAAGAGGAACATACCGTATTCAACCCGTGTGAAGATGCAGGTCCTCCATGAAGAGGGATGTAGTTATCGTCAGATTGCTACAAGATGCTGATGCAGGCACACGACAGTTAGAATGATCATCAAAAGATTCCAGCAGTCGGGTAGACTGAAAGACAAACATAGGAGTGGACGACTCAGGTGCAGTACAGCAAGAGACAATCGTGTTCTGCTTCACCTATGTAGAACAGACAGGAAGAAAACAGCTCCAGAACTGAAGCGACAGTGGTCGGAGCAGTCAAAGGTCCAGTGTATAACCGGAACTGTTCGTTGGGCGACTTTTGAAACATGGTTTCAAGTCATGTATTGCAAGAAAAATACATTGATAAAAGAGAAACAAAGAAGATCGAGACGTCTGTGGGGTGAAGAACACCGTCAGTGGACACAAGTACACCGGGCAAAGATTCTATGGTCAGATGAGTCCAGCTTCCAGCTATATCCAACCCGACCACATGTCAGAATCCGAAGGAGACGTGGGAAAGAACATGTACCTGCTTGCACTGTGAAACATGGAGGAGGAATCATAATGGTTTGGGGATTCATGAGCGCAGGAGGTGTTGAACAGCTAACCGTTTGTATTTTTAAATTTTACAACATCACATGCTCCCATGAGCGCGTGCTCTTTTCAATCGCCGACGTGCTCAGCATTGGATCTTCCAACAGGAGAATGCTCCGTGTCACACCGCCAGAGCTAGCAAGATCTGGATGAACGAGCATGGAGTCCAGCTTCTGGATTGGCCAGCACAATCTCCGGACATGAGTCCAATAGAAAATCAATCAAGGCAGCAGTTTCTGAACGTAAACCAAGAAATATGCAAGAGTTCAGGAAGTTTGTGTTCGGCGAATAGAATAATATCATGCCAGAACATTACAAACGCCTTGTTGAAAGCATGCCAAGGTGAATCCAAGCATTGCTGTGTGCATGTGGCTTAGCAACCAAATATTAACTCATGAAATATCCTAATCAAATATTATTTAAATCATATTCATTATGATTTGCCATCCATGGTTATTATGTTTCATGTTTATTAAGTCTTTATACATATTTTGTACAGTATTGTTACTCCTGTTATTGCGCTACATTTATTATATGTTCTATATTCCTGTCA
Source organism: Paralvinella palmiformis (assembly GCA_025642065.1). NCBI lineage: Eukaryota > Metazoa > Annelida > Polychaeta > Terebellida > Alvinellidae > Paralvinella > Paralvinella palmiformis. The sequence continues at coordinate 3,633 of JAODUP010000528.1, read as the reverse complement.
AATTGATGTACAAATATCCTAAAACCATATTGATGTGTTGCTTAAAGCTATCATTTAATTAATTTTTTTCTATTCATAAATAAACAACCTTATTAGACACAGAGGATCGAAAAATAGAGAAATGTACTAGGGACTGGTGAGACTTACACATGTCTCAGCAAGAAAAGTGGACACTCTGGATTCAGTCCCCTGAAGAAACGTCCAGAGTTTGAATTCACGGTTCGAGATTCTCTGTGCCTGTGCCTTATTATACACAGCTAAAACACACCTATATACATACACATATTTAGTACACACACACACACACACTTCGTGACGCCTGCCCGTTGTAAAAACTGATCTTTGACGACGGTGACAATTTGTTTATATAGTTTATATAGTATTGCTTTGAAGAAAGATACAGCAATTGAATAAATAGCTATAAATAGGGCTTATGATTTGTATGTAGCAAGTCACCATTGAACCACACGCACGTGTTGTTTGTTGCGAGCTGTGGTATCAAATGGTATGCTTTTCACGTGTTTCCGCTTTTTGTACATAGCCTGCATGTAGCCGCTTTCCTGTGGGCGTGACATATTTGTCGCGTACGAAAAGCGAATTAGCTGGTTCCCACAGGCTAATTGGGTAGACCAGACACATGCTCAGGTATACGAATGCATCTATCAATATGTGAAGGTATGGAACATTTTATTTTTAGATTAATGTATGTATAGTTGTATTTATATTTCTGGAGGTAGGTTTCGAAGGATGTTTAGATATGTTGATGCTCTGTGCCTGTTGCCTCTTACTATGTACCCTAAAACGCACATTGCCAGTGCCAGATTCCTTATTACACCAATGTAAGAAAGTTATGTCGTTATTACAACATGTTTGAGTTTATTAGCTTTGTTATGTATAATGTAGAATCTATATTGTTGTCCTCTTATGTGGTCTGGCGAAACGACCTATTAATTCATACAATGCTGCTTGATGGATTTATACTCCTGGAGTCGTTTGTTACTCCGGCAGGCATCTCCATGGGTATTAAGCTGCGGACAGAGTTTTTTCCCTATTATGAGTAATTAGATTACACTGATATAGGAAATTTGTTAAATGTATAGCTATTATAATCCCGACGTGTCATTCGCAGTATCGGAGATCTGCCTGAAATTCGCTGTTCTCGACCATGGGTCAAATAGATCAAGTGGATAGGCGCTTTAATTTAGATCCCACCACACCTAACTGCATATACTTAGGGACGCTAAATTAAGCGTGAATGAACGTTCCCTTAGTGATGAACGGAAACGTATGAGGGTTAGCTGTTAGGTTCGAGTAAATCATAGTATTTACTCAGGTTTGAGACGATATTTCGTTCTAGTCCAGTAATAATCCATTGTGCGGTATTGCTACTTTGTTTATATTTTAGTTAAATCGCTTCAGTGAGTCCATACTGAGTTAGTGTACATTCTCTTTGTTATGAACAAACTGTAATGTTTGTTAACACGCTGAGGCTATATATAGGGCTTGAATTTTCACTTAGGTTAGAGAAGAACTTCCACGCCAGACCAGTCGGACGTGTATTGATACATGGTTCATATAGGTAGGATTTATTCAGTTATTCGAACCCAGAATAAAGCTGAGGTCAGCATCTGAGGTGTCGAAATGCTTTATATACAGGTTTCTTTTGGACCACAGAAAATTACTGTTGAATGTAAACTGTGGTGTCAAAATAGTTTATGATATGTATGTAGCAAGTCACCATTGAACCACACGCACGTGTTGTTTGTTGCGAGCTGTGGTATCAAATGGTATGTTTTTACGTGCTTCCGCTTTTTGTACGTAGCCTGCATGTAGCCGCTTTCCTGTGAGCGTGACATATTTGTCGCGTACGAAAAGCGAATTAGCTGGTTCCCACAGGTAGACACATGCTTAGGTATACGCACGCATTTATTAATATGTGGAGGTATGGAATTTTTAGATTGCTGTATGTATAGTTGTATTTAGATTTATGGAGGTAGGTCTCGAAGGATGTTTAGATATGTTGATGCTCTGTGCCTGTTGCCTCTTACTATGTACCCTAAGACACACACACAACACACACACACACACACACACACACACACACACACACACACACACACACACACACATATATATATATATAAAATATATATATATATATATATATATATATATATATATATATATATAGTGTATTGTCATCCTGAGATGAACACTGTCATACATACGAAAAGGAATAATATTTTGAACTGCCAGTAATATTCAGTTAGTACAGCTAGAGAGAACTGGTTGGATGATATGGAATACAATGGAATAAAGCCATAATGTATCGAAATAGGTTGTTTGATATCAGAATAAACTGTAATAATAATAATAATAATTATTATTATTATTATTATTGCTTATTATTATTGCTACCATCATCACAACCACCAGCATCATCAATAAAGTCGTGTGTTCTGGGTTTTCTTCAATAATGAATTAACTTTCCTCTTTGTTTCATCTTGTACTGGAGTAGCATTGACCTTGGTGCGATACAAGTGGCCTTGATATGAGTCCGTTTACCAGTTACTTCAGACGTGTTCTTCGCAAAGTATTAACGGCCTTGATGAGTGATCTCTCTCCTGTGACATAATACGGTTGCCCTTGGTAGGGTTGGGTGGGGGAGGGACACACACTCACACACACACACACACACACACACACACACACACACACACACACACACACACACACACACACACACACACACATATATATATATATATATATATATATATATATATATATATATATATATATATATATATATATATATATAGAAACAACACACACAATCTCTCTCAATCAATAACACGAATGACCTTGATGAAAGGCGTCCCACTCAATCCAGTACTAGAATGATCCGTATCATTGCCCCCTCCCTATTCAGTGACATAACATATCTTTCAGGAAATGTTATTGTGAAGCGCAAAGTATGTGATACCAATTTGTGTTCTCTGTAATAACAGATAAGCATACCCGTGATAAAGAAATCATCATCAAGAACTATTCAATCAACTTTCGACAACCTTCAACTCAATTCCTATAGGAAATTTTGTGACATTTTGCTCTGCTCATGGAGATCTCGTTTTCTGTGACGTCTCACCATCATCAACAGACCCGACATTGATGAGCCCCACCTGACCATCACCATCACGCCCGGCCTTGACCTAAACAAACACCGCGCGTGCGCAATAACACGACCCACGGGTTCGTCTTAGAACAGCATCAATCACGCAATTTCAAGGTAGTCGTCTTCACATTCAGATACCAAACCGCGAACCGCTTACTGTTTAATCTCTCGGCGAGATCACTGACTGGCTGACGCTCTCCAACATCACACATACACACACACAAACACACAAACACACAGACACACACACACGCACACACACACACACACACACACACACACACACACACACACACACATATATATATATATATATATATATATATATATATATATATATATAGGAGAGAGAGAGAGAGAGAGACTATTGGTATAGAACCATTAGTAAGCTTTGTTCTTCTGGCTATACGTGGTATCTTTATCTCTCTGTTTTTTCGAGTGTGTTTCTCTGTATGTTT
>JAODUP010000527.1:250000-298605 GCA_025642065.1 Paralvinella palmiformis | reverse complement strand
GCACTTTGATGTCGAGCATTTCGCCTTCACTTTCATCATCTGATGTAAATTTGTCCGAGGTATCGGTAGGTACTTTATGGTATCCATTGGTAACAAACGGCTAATTGTCACTTGTTGAAATTTCAGGTAGAGATCCCTGGCTCTCGTCTTTTGGTGACAGCCACCTGGTGTTGACTTCTGTTGTGTCTTTATTGTAGTTGGTGGTGTTTATAGGGGTCTTTCGGGAGAAGTGGGGTGATGATGTCTGGTCGGAATGTTGATTTTCTTATAACCAATACTACTAGGTGATGATCTGGGAGTTTGTAGCCTTCGGAGAGGAGAAGACCGTTTAGTCTTTTTTTGGTACATCGGGTGGGGCTGAGCAGTTGAGGAGATAATATACTAGATTGTATATTTGTTGATAGTGAAGGTAGACTGCTAGGGATGACGGATGGGTGTGGTAATTGATCACATGGACAGTATATGAGGGTGATAATTGCTTAATCGAGATGATCTGCTCCAAATATACTTAAACCTCGTGTCGCTTTCAATTGTTTCTTTTAAGTTTAATAGTCATTGCAGAATGAAAGTAATTAAAGGTCTGAGAAACACTATTATTTCAAACGTGTGAAAAAAATCTTCTGTAACAGAGATTTTTAATTTATACGCTTACTGAACAAAATGGTGTAAAATTAATCGACATGTAATGATATCCAAAATTGTTCACATTGATTTACAGCCACTTTTGTGTACGAGGTAGGCAAAATGATTCTCTCTCCCTATATATATATATATATATATATATAGAGAGAGAGAGAGAGAGAGAGAGAGAGAGAGAGAGGGAGAGAGAGAGAGAGAAAGAGAGAGAGAGAAAGAGAGAGAGAGAAAGAGAGAGAGAGAGAGAGTCTCCAAACTGTTATTTAATTACTGAAACCTGAGTAAAGATAAATCATATAATCTGTCTGATAGTCATTTTACACCGACTTACCTGTACTTAACAACGTCTAATGATGGAATTAAACCGTCGTGTCTCTCACATATAAAGGACACTGTACTGATTAAACCGTGTACAGAGCAGTGTACGATATACTCAAAATAGGAAGTATGCACTCAAAAAGACTTGACAACGTTAAACCAAAATTTGACAGGACATCCATCATCTAAGAATAAAATATGCCATAAACATGTTAAGTTAACGACAATTAGTATTCCATTTCATGTGCCACAGGAGCCAAACATTTCTCCGTCGGTCGTGAACTATTTACGTTTGTGGCCAATTATTTTAATATAAAAACTTCTTATATATATGATATTTGCGTAATAAAACGGTTTATGAATATGAACGCACACCGTGACACGAAAAAAAAACAATAGGCAGTTCATGAAAAATACCAGGATTAATATTTTGTGTTGTCACTTAGTGCCATATACAGGCTATATATTGTTTATTTCGGGAATATATAGCTACACTGAGTCATCATTTTTAATTGATACTGGTGACTTTACGAGCTAGACACATAAAATAATGTTATCTCTCGTTACGAGTCAGAGTTTGTTATTATGAAAAATACTATCAACGGACAAGGTACTTTGGGATGAGGTATTACAGTTTGGAAATATTAACAGAATAACTAATTAGCTAATTACAGTATCTTAATATTAAGCAAGGAGCAATCCATGCCTCTCTTAATTAACTATAAACATCGTGAAACGTTAATGTATAGATGCAAGAAAATAAAAACAGCAAAACGAACAGATAGAGCCAGATAGTCATAAATATGCATATGCAAGATGATGATGATGATGATGATGATGATGATGATTGATGTTTTACGGCCACTTTTGTGCACACGGTAGGCTAAATGGGCCGAGCGACCTCCAAAGGTAATGAAGCGAAGCCAAAGATGAAACAACCTTCAGATATGCCTACGCCGAGATTCGAACTCAGGTGGTAGTGATCTGTGGTCCAACACGCTACCAATTGGTACAGGGAGACGCCTCGCAGACATCATAAGAAATCGACAACATTAACTACTCGTCACCAAATATCTCTACTCGATCAAAACATATGCCAATCATAAATTACAAAAATAAAATGATACACTAATTAATACTCGCAACAAGTTCACCCGAAGTAAACAAACATACGTTTATGACATTAACGTATTCAGATTTCCAGGCATAGACAGTCAGATAGTCCATTTCGGCATCTTCAATCTGTTGGAGCTCATAAAAATCATTAAAATATAATGAATAAAAGAACAGAATGGAAAATAACATGTGTACATGGAAGGTAACTATCAGTCACAAACTGGAGATAAATAATTTAATGTTTGATATTTGTGTTGGCTAAAGTAACTTTTGGGGGAAATTCCATTCATAATTCGTCACGTGATATCGGAAAATATTGACGTAAGCACAGACAGACATATATAAATGTCGATATTTTTAGCAGATTGTTCTATTTCCTTTAGCATTTCCATCTGGATTCAGATCCGTAATTCTCTCTGAACGAGTGATCAATTATCGCTCACTAAAAACACTTCCAATAACCCAAGTCAACGAAAAACAGATTGGTTCCTTATCACTCGCAGAACGCTAGCGATCAATCACAAACAAAATACAAAAACAACAACAACATACTGATAACAAAAGGACGCATTAATTATACAACAACAATAGATATATATCTGCTCTGTCCCAGGATAGCCGAGATGACATTCTTTAGCGGAAAGCTGACATATAAGGATAGGTACTGAGTAGCAACATATGACGATTTTGTGTCGGTAAATTCAAACACCATTTAGCTACAGAGGACTGATTATGTGAAATATGTCGGCGAGCTAAACCGGATGAAAATGACGCTCTTCTTCTGATGAAGATAATTATCTATAGATATCCAGGCATGTTACATGTAAACGATGGTGTTTACAATATGAAATGGTGAGCTCCGGTGGCGTAGCGGTTAAGCACCCGGCACTTGGTGCCAACGGTCACAGGTTCGAACCCCGTAAGAGGTCGAAACTTGTCCAAAGATTAGTTTCTCGGCTCACAACATCGTGGGTGGCTGACCACGTTAAATGGCGCTGCCGTCTCCACTGAATTATTTAAAATAAAGGGGGACGTTAAAAAACCCTGAGCACGTAAAACACTCTGGCAGTGACCACCCTCAGAATATTTCGGCTCCATCTGTCCGTACTGCTCCCCTGTGAGTGGTGGGGGAGGAGTTTCTCAACCACTCCAATATAGAGACTGTGTGGAATAAGCGACAGCCTGGGGATTCTCCCCGAACAACAAAACATACAATGTGAAACCCTTGATTTATGAAGTGGCTGTTTCAACGCGATGTACAATCATTTGTACACATAATATGATATTTATCAATAGTGCAAAAGTTCGGATAAATTTACTTTCGAGTGCAAGAACTAGCCTTAAATATGTAGAAATGTTTTAATGTACTTTATGAGGCAAAATATTTGTTTAAAGTACGGGGGGGGGGATTCTTGAGCGTACCTGGTAGAGTACCTCGCTGCTGGCTTGATCATTTCTCATCTCCTTAGGGAGAAGCCACCCGATCATATATCCCAGTTGTGACCAGTGTTAAAATTAAACAGAACTATGATGATGTTGATGATGATGGTGATGATGATGATGAATTTAAAAATATTAAATGTTTTCCTCTTACGGATCAATATTTGGTACAAGATGATAGAGTATTATTTCCATCAAAGCCAATGAAAGTATAGTTATATAGTCTCTGTCATTGTGATAACATTGATTGTTTTAATGCTATCCAACAATAGTTTTTAAAAATTAATAAAAACACTTTCATGAAATCACCATCGTTTGGATTAATTATTTATTGTCAAATTATGCTTCTTTGCGTGACTTATTTTTAATCAGAAACCGGACTTCCGGTTACTCGCGATATTTAATTCTGGACATATAATATGTCATTGTTGGAAACCTATCTTAGGCGTCTCCACACCTTGACTGGTAGGGTGGTTGCCCAAATAACTCTAGCATCTGGGTTCGCATTGCAGCCTGGCTATGCAAGAAGGTTGTTTCGTCTTTCATACTGTCTCATTACCTCTGGGGTGGGGTGTACCTGTACAATAAACCCGCCAACTATATTAACGTGGCCGTAAAACCACAACATTTCACATTTAGATTTTTTTAAACTATTTACACATCCATATATGATTACTATTACTATCCACTTTTCACGAATGTCATCACGGGTGAATCATTTTTTTTTTTAAATATCCATCTGCTGTCGGAATGTTCTGTTTTCGTATTTGCTATCATTCTCATAAGTTGAAAGGTGTTTAAAGTTTTTAATACTGTGATTAAATACCACAGACAGTCATTTTCCCATCGACACCACAATTATATGCTGATTTCCGTTTCCGGTTATGTAAAATAATTAATTAATAACCACCTAGGAGGTTAAGTATAACAACAATACAATGATATAATTTATTTAATTATTATTTATTATATATATATATATATATATATATATATATATATATATATATATATATATATATATATATATTTTTATATATATATATATATATATATATTATATAAGGCATTAACTGTTAACTGTTGGTAAATTTATTTCCTAATTGGATTGTTTAGATAGTGCGCCATAATGAAGCTCTTTATGTACAAAGTAAGGTGTGTATAGAATATGCACGAGATCGTTAAATGACGAATTACAAAATTAAAAACAATTAAAAACCCAGCCAGCAGACGTGAACAAAGTAGTTTTATCAATTAATATTTTTGATATGAGGTCCAGATATGCCATAAATATATTATGATAATAATAATACTAATATAATTGTTATAAAGTCTTTCCCAAGACATCAAATATAAGGGGCCGTACACATAATAGGGAATATAATAATACCTTAAATAATAATTCTACAAGAGATTCAAATGATATTAGTATTTATCTGTGAAAGCAACCTTGAACAGATGTGTTTTTAGAACTGATTTAAAATTTTCCCTTCAGTATTCGGAAATAGAGTCTTATATATTAAGTAAATGTATGTCATTTAATTTAATATCATAGATTTATCGGGGGAAACACAGCAAAATTCCAGTTATATCATCACTAAACATCTTATCAAATTGGCATTCATTGACCAACACACACCAACATATATATATATATATTAGAGAGAGAGAGAGAGAGAGAGAGAGAAGGGTTTATAGCGGATGAGTTCTGAGGGCGACAAGAACATATATAGAAAAGGCTAAAGCAGCAACATTGACAACAGTAAATGTAGCAACATTTCCAACACAAACAACAACATCAATAGCAACCAGCAGAGTGAAGGTTATTATAACTGATATGTAGTGTACGCTGACTGAATGATAATTGATCAGATTCGCTCGAAGATTAATTAAGTGGTGAAGATGTCCTGACTAGTTGAATGATCTATTGTTTAGTTATATTAAAGCAGCCCCCCCCCCCCGGTGTAGTTATTGAATAATTTGCTGATGACATCATATGTTTTACGAGATGCCCTGAAGTTGATCGATGATGTCATCGTATATACGCTATAACAGGGAGTTACAAAAGTCTATACGAAATGTAACAAAGACTTGGACCACTGTAACAAGTGTTTAATGTGTTAATAATGTCTTTAAACAATGGTCATTCTTAAGATGGTAGTAGGTATCTCATCATACTGATGTAATATGTTCATTGTTGTTGTTGTTGCTGCTGTCGTTGTTGTTAATGTTGTTAATGTTATTAATGTTATTAGTGTTGTTAGTGTTGTTATTATTATTATTATAGTAGTAGTAGTAGTAGTAGTAGTAGTAGTAGTAGTAATAGTAGTAGTATCCAGTGATATATACAGCTGTATGCCATTGGCATATAACTGATATTGAATGTCATATTGTTCTACAATGATTTCAAGAGGGTGTATATGTAGTATGAAGAACAAAGACAAAGAACTGAACCTTGTTGTACATCAGATAACAATGACTGAACATCGGACAAAAACCATAAACAGACATTATCATGGAACCTCGTTCAAAATTTGACTGGAGTATTTCAAGTATTCTTCCTACTTAATAAAATATATAGCGCAATCTGGTGTAAAACACGTCATAGCCGACTGTATCAAATGCAACAGGAAGGTCAAGAAGGACAAATAATACTGGCTTACCTTAACCAATAATAATCTAAGTTTTTGTCCGAAACGAGGCTGTGTCACTGTTATAATCACTTTTATATGCATATAGTCGTAAATCGTAATATTTGTTTATACGGAAAACAATTGCTCTTTATATAATATTTGACAAAAATATACATTTTGAATGTAATTAAATTTTTAATGGTTTTACAATGGCGGCTTTCATGGATCTTGGGCAAGCATCAAGAAATAATTATATATAAACTATCTTTATAAGTGGGCTTATTAGAACCTCCTGGTCCTGTTTCACAAACCATGTGTGTATAGTGTCAAGTTCACAGAAAGTATTTGATAACCTCTTTAACAACTGTCTGATATCATTATTTGTAAGAGTTTCAAATATATCGGTCATGGACATGTAGAACTCATCTGCCAATTGTACATCCTGTCATAATATGGTGGAAGAAATTCCATTACGTTTATTGAATATCATATAATAGATTAGAATATTAAAACAATGGCCCATATCGTTGTTTTAGTTAATAGTTATTTTTAGAAGGACAGTTTTATTTTTATCTGGTACTTTATTCAAAACACCGAAAATATTCCTTCGATTTTCGTTATACTTTATATTTTTAGGGTAAAACTCTGTTTTGGAGGGGGAAATGGTACTTTAATTTGAATTTTACCGACCTTGAACATTTAATAATAAACATATAACCCAGTCCTGATCCGCAGATATTCATAATATTTCCTTTAACCTTTGGGACTTTGCATGTTCTTATTGTGCAATGCATGCAGTGGTCTTCTTTATATTTTCTTTGTCATTTTATGTATATGTTCATCTACAATGTTCCTCAGTGTAATATCGTAAAGATCCATCGGCTGATCAATATAATCGATATGATCCAATACCAGAAAAGAGACCCTCACATCAGGAAGAAAGGATCTTCGTTATATGCACACGTCTGCACACAAAACACGCACGTGCGTGCACACGCGCAAATACACGGTGGTCATGATTAGAACGAATAAAGATGGGAGTGAATATATATATATATATATATATATATATGTGTGTGTGTGTGTGTGTGTGTGTGTGTGTGTGTGTGTGTGTGTGTGTGTGTGTGTGTGTGTGTGTGTGTGTGTGTGTGTGTGTGTGTGTTGTGTGTGTGTGTGTGTGTGCGTCTTACCGGGGTGCGAATAGGTAATGGGTGATTCATCAGGATGCTTTTATCTAGAGAAATGGCTCTTTAGGTGGGAACGCTTAATGATTAACAAATTTCCTTTAGTACTTCCACCATGGACTAGACTCTGTAATTCTCTGAGCCTAAAACATCAATTATCGTTCACTAACAACATTCCCAATGGCTTCAGTCGGTGAAAGAGACAAATTATTCCCTTATCGCCCATCGAATGTCGACGATCAATCACAATCGGAAGGTGCAATTCAAAGGGAACATTTTTATTAGTGGGGATTATTTTATTTATGTGGGAACCAAAATTATGATGACAAACAATAGCCAAGGTCAGTAGATTATAACAAAAATGAAAATGGTTGAAGAAGGTGAGCATACTAAGCTAAAAAGAAATATCTAAATAAATTGTTACTTGTATGCGGGAGAATAAATCAAACGTAGAAATGACTCAGCTCACGAGAAGCGAACACACATTAGGTGTCTCCTTGGTAAAATGATTAGCACGTCTGATCACAAAACTCTGAATCGTGGTTTCGACTCCAGCTTCAGTCTAGAAGTCATTTAATCTTCCATTATCCTTCTTCACCTCTGGAGATTGGCTAGTTGACTTAGTCTGAGATGAGCCTAAAAAGATCATAAAAAACTTTTGTTTGATACCCTAAATGTAATTAGCATAGAATGAATAGCAGTTAGACACTAACTAGACAAAATTTATTTCATGGATGGATACATCACGGTAGCCGGGGAAGAGCTGGCCTGGTGTTAAATGACGTCAAGATCATGTTTTTATTAGCTCAGAGAGCACGGGAAAAGGCTACCAATCGCTAGAGTAAATGACAGTATGAAAGTTACTTGAAATTATGTTATCTACATGAATAACCCCAATTCTAGCTCTAATCCTAACCTAACTCTATAACCTAATCTAACTCTATAACCTAACTTAACTCCAGTCCTAACATACAGCCCGAGATCATTTCTCGTCTAACAATAGTCTGATAGGATATAAGAGATTAAAGACTCGTTATACTGATAAAGATGGCTATTTGTTCTCGTATATATATATATATATATATATATATATATATATATATATATATATATATATTCGACATATGCTCGAACCTTTGTACTTTTTTAATGTGATAGACCAAAAACCATAACTGATGCGTTTTCACGGTGTAATTAAGGATACTACAGCCCTTTGTTGTCACCTGAACATGATGAAAAATGCTAATGGCTTCTAGCCTTTGTCATCGCCACTGAGCAGCTTATAGCAGTAAACAGATTAGATGAGATTTTTCAGCCCTGTCTCCGTCTCATTATAGGAAGGTTATGTCGACTTTATACAGTAGTACATCTTTTTATAACAGCCTAGCTTAGTCGGAGATGTATCTAGATGCCGTTGTTTGTCACGTAACTAATAGCCTAAGTGTACTCCGTCGGTTATAGATTAAGTTTATTCACTTCTTAGTTTGTTTGTTTTTATTTCGATTCTCTTCTTTACATATTCTGTTTGGGTGGCCCCACCCCACCTGCCTAACTTCTGACTATTATATATATATATATATATATATATATATATATATATATATATATATATATATATATATAATAAAAAAGCGCTATCAGTTCAACAAATTTAATCGTGAATTAGTTTTATTTTAAAGAACGATTCTACATCCTTCTGCTTTGACCTTGTTCAGCGTTTGACATCCACCCGTTCCCGAAGCAGACGCAACATTGTGATGGGCATAAGGTCAGCATCGTTTGCTGCCTCCAGATAAATTAGTCGTTGGTCCAAAGGGTGGATGGGGCTTCACTATGTGTGGGCACTTTGATGTCGAGCATTTCGCCTTCACTTTCATCATCTGATGTAAATTTGTCCGAGGTATCGGTAGGTACTTTATGGTATCCATTGGTAACAAACGGCTAATTGTCACTTGTTGAAATTTCAGGTAGAGATCCCTGGCTCTCGTCTTTTGGTGACAGCCACCTGGTGTTGACTTCTGTTGTGTCTTTATTGTAGTTGGTGGTGTTTATAGGGGTCTTTCGGGAGAAGTGGGGTGATGATGTCTGGTCGGAATGTTGATTTTCTTATAACCAATACTACTAGGTGATGATCTGGGAGTTTGTAGCCTTCGGAGAGGAGAAGACCTTTTAGTCTTTTTTTGGTACATCGGGTGGGGCTGGGCAGTTGAGGAGGTAATATACTAGATTGTATATTTGTTGATAGTGAAGGTAGACTGCTAGGGACGACGGATGGGTGTGGTAATTGATCACATGAACAGTATATGAGGGTGATAATTGCTTAATCGAGATGATCTGCTCCAAATATACTTAAACCTCGTGTCGCTTTCAATTGTTTCTTTTAAGTTTAATAGTCATTGCAGAATGAAAGTAATTACAGGTCTGAGAAACACTATTATTTGAAACGTGTGAAAAAAATCTTCTGTAGCAGAGACTTTTAATTTATACGCTTACTGAACAAAATGGTGTAAAATTAATCGACATGTAATGATATCCAAAATTGTTCACATTGATTTACAGCCACTTTTGTGTACGAGGTAGGCAAAATGATTCTCTCTCTCTCCCTTATATATATATATATATATATATAGAGAGAGAGAGAGAGAGAGAGAGAGAGAGAGAGAGAGAGAGAGAGAGAGAGAGAGAGAGAGAGAAGAGAGAGAGAGAGAGAGAGAGAGAGAGAGAAACATAATTTCAAACTCTCTGATGATGAAATCCTTACGCGGTGCACGGTTTTCAAGCTATAATTAATGGTTTAGGTCTTTAGGATAATAGAAATTGAATGTTAATAAGTAAACACCATAGTCCCAACCAATGTCATATTCACCACCGTTTAAGACTTTTTTGTCAATTTTTTGTTTGTTTGTAAATACACAGATAAACAAAGAGCAAACTTCTAAAAGTTTCGAAACATTTGTTTATCTCAAACTGTCTGTATCCACGTGACTTTCAATTGAATGAGCTTACGTCAGCCACCATCGAGTCGCACGTGATCAATAATTAATGTGACATTTAATGTCATCTCAACGTCCGTAAACCAGAGTTTAGCTGACCCGATGTCTGCGTCTGTATAGTCAGCTACTGAAGTGAAGATTAGCCGAGTCTAACTGCACCTGCCCGGATTATCGTATTGATCCTGAAGAGTCCAACGGCAGTTGATGAAAATCCAGGCCGAAGTTATAGATCGGCAAACGACCTTGAATGATGATCGACACCACTGCCTAATAATTGCGTATTTTTTCACATCCTACATTACCGTAGTGGAATATTTACACGATATATTTCTGATCATTCATTTTTATGGGCAATTAAAAGAGCTCGATTAAGAAAGAAAGAAAAAGCTAACCCTGTAGACGTTAGATAATTATAAAAAAAATATCTATTCGTCAGCTTAACTATTCATCCACATGGGAAATATGTTAAAGATAGCTCCTACTGTGGTTAATTCGCCGATTTATTGCTTACTTCGTGTGTTTAAGGTGATTTAATGCTGGTAATGCGACTCTTCCATCTTAAGTTAGTTAAGACAGTCGAGCACCGAAAGCTCCACACGACACGTTAACGTCTCATCCGTTACAAGCACTCACGTCAGTACAACAAAGTTAACAGTCTAAGACTCTAAGTCCTCGAATGATCGATTTAGGTTCCCACCCTTAAGTTAATATCACAGATATCGATGTATACAAATATTATTGCTATTATTTCCACAAATCGCCTTCGTCCAAGATATTGACATTGTCATCTGAAAGTGTTAGCCTCGTCTGATTTCAATGAAATAATGATAACAAGACAATTATTGGTTCTATTATTGGTTCTATATATATATATATATATATATATATATATATATATATATATATATATATATATTGCAGTTAATTTGTATAATCAGATAATATGTATATTACCTGAAATATTCAGGTAATACGTCTATTGCTAACTGAGATTTAATACAAATTACCTGAAAATTTCAGGTAATATACATATTACCTGATTATACGGATTAACTTTAACATATAGTGTGTGTATGTGTGTGCGCGCGCGTGCGTGTGTGCGTGCGTGTTAGCCAAAATTGCATCATTACCAAACAAACGTATTTATTTACCGATTTCCGTGATAAAGTCATAGAAATGGTGTACGTAGACACATATTCACAGTCAAAGATAGCAATAAACCTATCGTCAAATGCATTATGATTAATTTATTGTCAAATAAATCTTATTAAATAGAATTAATGTATCTCCAAAGTTAATTTACCTTTATCAAAAGAACATAGACTGTAATGAAACCCAGTAAAATAGGAATACATTATATGCATGACATTATAGGTTTTCAAATCAATGTTCAGTTCTTGGGTGGGCAACGAAGAAAACACCCCTCTCTCTCTCTCTCTCTCTCTAAATCAGCTGCTACTCAGATGCGTACTCTGCCTGTTCATCTTAGCTTAGCTTGTGACACGTTATTTTTGTGGTAGTTACAACTCCGAGTGTTGCATGCTTTCATCTCTGATTTGCAGCCACAGTTTATGATATCACTGAGACTCTGTGGAGCAGAAAGACCAGTGTCAACGCAGGTTGACGAAATACCGCCCTTCAGCTCCCAACTAAACTGTGTGATGTCCACCCTTGGAGGTCCTTGCTGAGCAGCTGCCTTCTACAGCATCATTTGAAGATGTGCTCTGTGAATACGAAGATATAGCTTCGCTTCTGTGTGGGGGTAATGCCATGGTGCACGTAAGTTTTCCCTTCTTCCTTTAGTAAATCCTGTAACGTGCCTCACTCATCGTGGTTCCCAGTGGCTGACCATACAAGGGTGCGAAGAACCTTTAAACTATTCCATACGATCTGAACGTGAGGCATCCTCTTCACCAGTACCTGGTACAACATAGGAAAATCATCTACCTGAAAAGTATTCAGTGCACTTATTTTACTCTTATTAAAGGAGCAGGACAATGTTGTCGCGTCCATTAATAACATGCATACCCATTAGCTGCAGACACTTAGGATGCAGCACGGTACAGCTCGCGTCGATGACCACAGCTACTTCATTCCAGAGCTCCACCTACATACTACAATACAATTGCATTTTCCAGACCCAGTATACTAACATCACAAAGACATCGGTATCATTATTGAGGATTCCGATTACATCCTTACCCAATTCTGCAGCTTGTAGCATGTATGCTATCATAGTTACATCAGCCTAATCGTATGTGAATGAGCCATCATCTCGATTGCCCATTGTTACATTAGGACCGAGGTTGAATAAGGACAGCACCCGTAAGAGCTACCGCTTGTTGTGCTTGTTCTTGGGAATGGCATCCCGTTTGGGTAGTGGACTGGTGGCGGTTAGCTTGTAAGCTGTGGAACCCTCAGCAGCATGTCGCATTTTTCGTGACCTTTAGCTGACAGAGTGTCGTACCTATCGAAGACTAGATCCTGCTCTGTACTAGCACAGTAACAGGATAGACGATACTTGATTTTCTTACTGAGGTCATAGGCATCTTCGCCGTATGGCCAAACAATGTGATAAAGCATCTGCTGCATATCCACTATGACAATATGTGGAGCCGGAGCAGGGACTTGTTTCAATCCGAGATGGTTGGGTAGGATAGAATTGTTCCCCTTCCTTATCCAGCCATACTCATCAATGAGCGAGAGAGGTATGGTGACAGCTGCAATTGTCGATTATGCCCAACCATAAGCAGACGACGGAGTATTGTCTCCAAGTCAAACGCTCTCTTGTTACCAACTTTCATGGATCGTCTTCACATGACTGGAAATTTTGGCATGGAATCCAGACGGTAGGAAGTTGCGGAATGAATGTGCCATCTTCTCACCAATAAGTACGGCATCTCTGACATTGACTTCATTTTGGAGCTACCTGATAATTGACAATATTATAAAGTACATCACTGTTGATTGATAGTGGATAGGATTGTTTTTACAGTTCTGCAGCAATCCACTGTCGATCATCAGGGACAAGTTTGCGCCTCTTCTCACCTTCTTCTTTGTGCTTGGTCTGTGCTGATGAGTTAGGTGCTACTTCAGAGCATAAGGGCTCCGTGGCATCAGTGAGGTAGACAGTGAGTTTCATTACAGTAGAATGCCTATGTTCTTTTGATAAATGATGCCATTTGCTATTTGGCATAAAATAAGCAATATGCATTTTATAGCTATTAAGTTGTCTTTATCGTAATCCTTGCCCATGAAAATGTGGATGTAGACACAACGTTTATCTCATTATCATGCATGATGTCAGAGATATTGAAGAAACTAGGTTTTGCGATAATGACGGTGACTAATTAGCATATTCGGAATAAATATAATAATAATACATTTTATATAGCGCTCTATATAATTGGATTAAAATTACCCTAAAGCGCTTTACAGATCAAATAAGTAGTTAAACATGTACCAAGTATAGACTCTAAAACAATATAAACAATTTGTGATTTAGACGTTAAAACAATGATAACGTGGCTATGAATAGGCAATGTCAAAGAAATGCGTCTTAACATTCTTCTTGAACAAGTTGAGCGACTTGGACTGCCTAGTTATCATTGGTAAATTGTTCCACGGGGAGGCAGCTGACTTGTTGAAACAGCGATTTCCATAGGTTGCCGTACGTGTCTTTGGCACACATAGCAGGCAACCTGACTCCGATCTCAGTGAACGTCTTGGATGGTAGGGTATCACAAGCTCCTCCAGATATATAGGAGCTGTGCTATTGAGCGCTTTGTGTGTATACACGCGGAGCTTGTACAGAGGTCTGTACACCACCGGTAGCCAATGTAGGGATTTCAACACTGGAGTGATGTGTTCCCTCTTCCGAGGGCGGGTAATTAGACGAGCAGCACTGTTTTGTACTCCTTGTAGACGAGCTGTTAACAATTTGGGGATACCATATAGAAGGGCATTGCCATAATCAAGGCGGGGTGTAACCAAGGAGTTGACTAGCGTTTTGCAGGCATCTACATGCTAATAGATTCTAATAGTGTTTATCTTAATCAGTGACTTCGAAAACATAGGTATGGACACCATTTTTGTGACAGAATCATGCATACTTTCAACAGTATTGAATACAATAGATCTTTCAATAATGGAGGCACTAGTTTGCATATAAAAAATATTTGCCCAGGGTTGTCGGAATGACAACCCAACTGGATTTCGTGAGTGAACCCATGCGATGACAAATCCACCATAAAACCTTATACTATAAAAAATCATACGTTCACAAAATGACAACAAAAATTACTATAAATAGCAAATAACCGAATGGAAGGATTCTACGAGAGGAGTTGGGTTGTCTCTAAGTTAAAATATCTTCTTTTTTTTCAAATTTCTTTTTTGTTCCTGATAGCTCATGATCATCAACTGGATATAAACAATTATTTATACAGAGCCTTATTTCACATAATTTGTTAGCGACTTTGGTAAATGAAAGCAAAGTAACCAAAAACGAATATCTCCATATAGGTAAGTAACAGAATAAAGTATGGGGCTCTTTAAAGATCCAAACAAAGACTTCACGCTAATTGTTTATTTATATTGCCATCCCGTCCCTAGTTACCGGCCTGAGTCTTTAATCGTTTCCGTTTCTATGTAAATTGATATCATCCGGGGAATGTATTTCGCATACGACGTCAAGTCCTGAAATCGGGCAGTAAAACGAAAATCGTATGAATTTGGTAGATGAAACCTTGTAATTATAGTTTTACGTATATCATATAACCAACAATAAACGTTCAAAGTCACCACATTCTATATACCCTCGATTCTTTGAACAAATACGACTTTGTTTAATGTAATGAACGAAATGTTGCCCAAATACCACAGTAAGATTATGACTGCGTCGAGAAACATTACACTACACGAATAATCTCTGTAGTTCTTACATTAACCATTGACCACAATCAGACATTTTTCCTTCTGTGTGGCAATTCATTCAATCAGTCATTCAAATCTTGCCTTTATGGAATTCACAATAATGTTCTTAGTAATACATTCTTGAAGACTTGAACACCTTTTCTTTCTTCCTAAAATATATCACAGATAATTTAGTTCTCACCCTTAGCGTTAGCTGTTAGTTTTATAACTTCACGGCCATCATAATATGTGATATAGCTGTTGTTATTTAGAAGATGGTCCTTGAAGTAAAGCTATAAATATATTATCATCATCAGCTGTCATTCCTTGACACTATATTATGGCAATCAACTCTGATGTGCTAAAACATGACAGAATTACATCATTATTCCGTCTTCAATGATTATCCAACAATTAGTCGAACTACAAGGCAAGCTCATGAAATGTGCGTGTGTGTTTGTGAAATGGAAGAATTTTGTGTTCCAGTCTGATTTGTTAATTGTTCTTAAACCGGTGTTTCCATGAAATTTAGTGGCATTCTGAATTTATAAATGTGTTGGTATATTAAAAATTAATTAATACTGTGATATAGAAAATATTTGGAGTGATTGAATGAGTGAGGAACATGTGGATGGGTGGGAGACGGGACTACTCACCGCGGAAAATGAAAATCATCTGGATCACTGTCTGGTTAAATGAGGTCTGGTCGTATGGTTATTTTATGCTTCCAACAGCCAAGGAAATATTATTTTCCAGGACATTCCCAGGACAAAATTACCATTTTCAAGACAAAGCATACAAGATTTAAAGGTAATAAATCAAGATACGGTAGGTCCCCGTTATAACATAAATATTATCTGTGTGTGTGTGTGTGTGTGTGTGTGTGTGTGTGTGTGTGTGTGTGTGTGTGTGTGTGTGTGTGTGTGTGTGTGTGTGTGTGTGTGTGTGTGTGGAAAATAAAATGTTTCTGCAAAATTGCGCAAAAAGGAACAGCCATGTTGAATTGGTGATATTCATCCGCCAGAAATTGTGCATGTCTTTCAGATGAAAGTAGCAACTAATGCAATATGATCAAACCAGATGTTTTACGCACAAAATATGATTCCTAATTGCAATAAATAAAACATACGCAATATCTGTGAATTAACAAACAGAATCAAATTTATTTAGTGGGTGGAGTCACACAATAAATTAGGGTTGTGAGTGGGTTGTTTTTTTGGCTGATTGAGCCAAAGTGGTGTGTAATTAAGTTTGTGATCAATAAATCAACTCGTGGGCATTGACCTGAAAGAAAACTAGACCAAACATGAACGCCGATTTGATGGCAAACAGGTACCAACTTCCGGTCGGGGCAAAAAGGAACGCAGACTACTAAGGTTTATAAACATGGTGAATTCTTGTTGTTTTGTTGGTTGCATAAGCTGTGTGTGTCGAAGTAATACAAAAGGAATATCTTTTCATCGGTAAGTATAAGGAATACATTTAAAATAGCTGCTAAAAGTTTTTTGGCGGGAAATTAATCTGAACTATTATCATTCGACAACCCCCAGCCCTTCTCTGGCGTTTGAACCCAATTAGACTAGATCTACGGACTTGCATCAAACGACATTTACATATTTCATGGCATATAATAGGACCGGATTAGTACAGATTCTCTACACACACAAAATAATAATGCAAAAATCACAATAAATGTCCGTATTCGTAGGTTCAAAACTCGAAGCGCAGCCGCTTCAACGTTGCTTTTTGCCCCTAACAGAAGTCAACGTCATTTGGTCGTGGCGGCCCATTCAAACACCACTGAGTGCTAGGTCTAATTTTCTTTCAGGTCCAAGCTCGTAAGTAAGTTGTGGCCGTTGGCTATAAATTACAAAATGTAAAAAGGTGTTTAAATTATCTCGAAAAATTGTATCGGTCAGTGGCGGATTTCATGTCATTTCGCGTAAAATGCTCTGTCGTGGATTCCACGAATCGGGGTCCAGGACCTGACCGCGTTCAATCCGATTTCGTGTTATAGCGGACCTCCGTACAACGAGGACGTACTGTATGTGCGAAAAAGCATATCATATTTAATCAATGTATCATCGATTATTGACATTTTATGGTACAGCCAACTCCTCACCCCTTCTAGCTGTCTGATCCACCCACTTTTATTTAAATTTTAACTAACAAGACTCTGTAACTGTACTCGAAGTTTTCTTCTACGGCATATATTTATTCACAAGATTTTTTGTTCTAAGTGGATTTTTTTCACAGGCCATATATATATATATATATATATATATATAGGTAATATATATATAATAGGTTGCCGGCAAATATTAAAAATGCGTCGTCTCTTGAAAATTTTAATCTCTTCTAAATATACATCTATTTAAGGTTGTTTTCACGGATAAATAATTAATATCTTTTAAATCATTACAGGGTTTTTACAGACATTTTAATTGGGGTATTATTATATTACATATTATTTGTACAGCGCCTTTGAATGGCTCATGCTAGTAAGGGCGCTTTATTAAATATACATTATTATTATTATTATTATTTCCAAGACTTTACCCAATTCTTTTTAATTCAAGGAAATTTCCAGGATCTGGAAAATGAATTGGATATTTTCCAGGTTTTCCAGGACGCGAGGAAACCCCGTTGTTTACGCCACATTTGATTCAAACGGGAAAATAATACTAATTAAAGTGATGAGCTTTGTTTATATTCCGACGCCATTTATAACATCAGAGACATAATGTCTATTTTCACTTTCCCTGGATTCAGAGGGTTTATAATTGTTCTGACGTATCTTCCTATACGTTGAAAGGGAAACATTGAATAAAGATGAAACTGGATGATGACGATGATGATAATGATGATTGATGTTTTACAGGGCCACTTTAGTGCATAAGGTAGACTAAATGGGCCAAAGATGAAACTGGAGGATCGTTATGTACCTATAAAGTATTCAACGCTACAAACAGTCATTATATTGATGAATTCTCTTTATCTTTTATCTTAATTAAGATTGTAAACAACTTTTATTGTATTACATAAAGCGTCAATTTGTGGTCTGATTGTAATGTAGAAAATTACACGGATACGTTTTGACCGAGATCTTTGCAAACGTTTTTAACTAATCATAACGGCACATTGTATGCTTCGTAATATCTCGGGGGGGAGGTGAATATCATTTACAGCAAAAATATTTAGTTTTCGTCGAGATGACAAATTATTTAACACTTTTCTCTTTTACTACTTCCCTACTCATAATTTGTATTTATCACAAACAATGTCGGCTGTTAATTTTAACAGTTCTGTGTCTTCATTCTATCTGACATTACAGTTCATCCGAGAATTGAATTTTATCCGACAGTTTATTTGGGTACTGGTTCTAAAAAGCACAATCATACACAATATTATCATATTTTGACGTTTAACAAAAACATTTTAGTAACCAGAAGATATGCTTTAAAACCTTTTTTTATCCTGCCAGGCAATTGGGAACAGATTTCTGCCTTCTCCCATCCCTCCAAACCTGTCACGTATTCTAAACTTACTTAGAATCAGTCTTTGGGACTCTCTGGAGCTTTTTCATACGAGATTACCAGCCAAATGAAAAACCACCATTATTATTATTACCATCATCATCATCATCATTATTATTATTATTACTATCATCGTCATCATTTTTATTAGTATTAAGCACAAAGTAATTAAATGCTGGAACTCAAAAGGTAACAATACATCCATTATAAGGAATGTCAATTCATCAATTTCCAAACTAAATAGTTACACCTTCACATGCCCCAGATAAAGATGGAGAGGCGTATTGATTTAGTGCTCATGTAAAAATACTAATATACAACTATGTGGCAAACTAGCGACCTCTAATCTAATAAACAGCAAAAAAAGTAAATAAAGACTTGAGATAAAAAATATATTTATTTTTTCAGCTATCTTCCAATTAGCAACAGATTGTTCTTTACACAATCAACATCAACATCAGACTCTGATATTTGCTATTCACCAGCTGTGATCATCACTCGCTGAATCCTTCGGAGTTTCTCGATCCTGGTGTGTGGAAGATTTTTCCATATATAAAAAACAACGGAAGCAGAGTTCTTCACGTATCGACTGACTGACTGACCAACCTGTGACATTCATCGCAAAAACTGTAGAATCACGCGAGCTTCCAGTTCCCTGTATTTAATCCTGGCACACTCACTAACACATGCATGAATCACATTCCAAATATTTTTGCTGAATACACAAGAACTGCCAAATCACAACGCACGGAAATCGTCGCCAACTGACTCATGACAGTCATAAGTCAAATTACAATTTAGCACAAGCATCCAGTTTCTGGCTTGAAAATCCTCACACATGCATTTTTATGAAATACAGACGTTTTGCAGAATCATCACGAAGTCCCAAATCATGTCGGATCAAAACGTTTCCACAAAACATCAGAAGAAATAAAGATTACCACTAAACCAAACTGTAACAGGTATCGAAACAAAATTAACAAATAATCTCAGCATCCTGTTTCTAGTTTCAAACTCTGCCACACAAGCACACACACAATGTGAGACACATTCCAGATATGTCCTTAAGGGTAAACATCGCAGACCGTTGCCAGAGTCTCAGACTGTGTACGAAACTATGGAAAGCACAGTTCAGTTTTTGTTACTGTCCATTTTAGCCAACTTTGGTGAGTTATTCATTGAGTCGTGGTTCACTTTATCTTGAATATAACTCAATAAACTGTAGTCATATGTCATATCGTCCATGTTGAGTGGTATATCATTAGAGCAACCGGCCACTGGACACCTGAATAATGGAAAATCTAAAATAAAATCTTATAACAATAATAACAATAACAATATTAATAATAATGTATAATATATTATACAAGGCCCTTTTAACATTTACTGATCCTTCTGCTTGAAGGTTTGATCAGCACTGCCAACTGAAATCGTTCTATTTATCCAATGCTTCACTTATCAAACTTTGTTAAACAGCTATGTCTAGTCGACTGCCATGTTCCATGGATGCAGACATTTTTTTTAAACTCTTCCTAATGTTGGTGTTGATGTGACATCTCTGGTTAGGCTCAAGGCATGTTTGCCATCAGAGCGTTTTCTCTACTGAGGCCATTTTCCACTGATGGCTAGGTATATTCATTACAAACACTCAATGTAACATACTTTGCAATGGAATAATCCTGCCAAAGTACTTTACTGTGAAATGATACTATGGGAGTCATCACTAATTCCCAATCATATCAAATAAAACTTTGTCCAAAAATGTCTGTATTAAGTACAGGTTCCAGTAAGTAGTAGTAGTAGTAGTAGTAATAGTAGTAGTAGTAGTAATAATAATAATAATAATAATAATGTTGATCTTATAAAATAGTTTTACTGGTGGAAGCCATTCAAAGGTGCTATACAACATAATCATAACATAAACAATTCAACCGAATCAAATAATACTGACCGGATATGCCATAACAAACTCTGACCAACAGATTAGACACATTATGGAGTAACTTGCTATATAAGAATATATTAGGAGTTTAAGCTTACAAGAAAAACATGTATCTCAGATAAACTAAGGCACAGCAAAGTAAAATTTCTCACAGATGTGAATACTGATTGTCATTATGTTTCTTCCCTGTATAGCATCTTTGAGTGGCTTCTGGTATATTAGTATATTTTTTTAAATTATTATTACTATTATTATTTAATAAAATAAATCTACTTATAACATGAACCCAAACGTTCTAATTGTGCCGATGTGTCGTTAAACAACATTCATTCATTCACTTATAACATGAACAATCAGTGCTAAATCTGAACATTGGCAAAGCAAAATAATACATGATAAAGTTCAAGGTGGAAGTATTCCATTGGAATAATGTATCAAGAAACTGTTACTGGAATGCTAAATTATAAGGAAGCATTTTAAAATACAGGAAGAATCACACAATTTGTTTATAAAGGTGAGTTAGTGAGTGAGTCGTTCATTCAGATTTAGTGCTGGTCACACCTGAAACATTCATCTGAAGGACAACTTCCTGAGAAAACCCCCATAAACATGAGTAGCATGGGCATGTGACCTGAAACCCGAAGGTTTGCAGTGCAGCACTCCATTTGCTGTACTATAATAAAACCCCACATGTTCATATACAGTCATTAAAACAGGTGTTAAAATCACTATACCATTAAGCCAGCTTTATATAACATTACTAACCTGGCCTTTTCCTTTCTATTCCTAATGATACCCTCCACTCCTTGTCTGTCATAGCAGTGTCCGCAGTGGATATTCTGTAGTGGATGCTTCATAATTTGTTGAGTGATGGGACATCGTATACTTATCTTCTCACCGGTAACAGCCAGATCACCTTCACCTAATGATGGCTGAATGAAAATAAGTACATATGTGTATATCACAATATGCATATCCTGCTAATACACATACACACAGCTCTCTCTCTCTCTCTCTCTCTCTCTGTGTGTGTGTGTGTGTGTGTGTGTGTGTGTGTGTGTGTGTGTGTGTGTGTGTGTGTGAGTGCATGTATACAGATAGCCATATTAAATATAAAAATATAACATGGTGGTTATATATGTCATCTATCTATTTATCTATCTATCTATCTATCTATCTAACTATCATGTTCGATATATCTCATACAGACAAAAGAAATGGATCAAATCCAACTTAAAAGCATCAAAGCCATTATAGAGCACCAAACATTTTGTCTATATAATTTGAAGTACATGTAAACCTTTTTGTTTTAAACATGTCACCTGCATTATTTAATGCAGGTAAAAGTCAGTTTATTTGTGGAGATTACACTAACAAGACTGGTTTTAGATTCCTTTACTATCAATAAAGGAGCTGGTCTGAGCTTTTTGATACCCATTACAGTCATACCTGTTTTGAATCTTTCCAATATCTATCCAGAATCCCAAACAAACCATGTGCAGGAACAGAAAACAAACTTTCACTGAATTTTCAGGAAAAAAGCAGGCCATTGCCATCAGCGGTTATGGTTGGACAATTAAGTCAGATCACGTTATTAGTGAGGATCATTTCTGGAGAAAGATATTTCTTTGTACTTACATCTTCATTCTTTGGTTTTGAATGGAGAGGTACATCATCATCCGAGTCTGTTGGTATAATTATTTCCAAGTCGCTCTCATCACTGAAACAAAACAGAAACATATGTTCTTTACTTC
Source organism: Paralvinella palmiformis (assembly GCA_025642065.1). Classification (NCBI taxonomy): domain Eukaryota; kingdom Metazoa; phylum Annelida; class Polychaeta; order Terebellida; family Alvinellidae; genus Paralvinella; species Paralvinella palmiformis. Next base: position 276,139 of record JAODUP010000527.1, on the reverse strand, counting down.
CGTAAAATCTGGTTGAGTTGATTTGCTTAGCCTTGGTGCTAGTCATACCATTGACATTTGATAAAAAGTCAACTATCTAGGGAAACACAGGTATGGGCTAGATTTGAACTCACAACATGGAGGTAGGCAAAGCAGTGTTATCACCACTGGAGCATCGAAACAACATCATAAATTCTGGTAACATTGGCAATCAATGACATTAATCAAATATGGCCTTGGATCAATTAAAATCAAATTCATTTCTGACCTTAAAAGGAACCTTTTAAACAATCTAATTAATACTAGTGATGAGCTTCGGCTGTTTATATCAGAAAGAGAAGTAGTTGTTCATAACCAGGTTAAAAACTGAGAATCACTTAACACCCGAGATTAATTTATGCGACACAGAAACATTTTACACGCTGACAAAATTAACTTACCCATTATTATCATCTGTAGCTTGTTCTCCAGTTTCATATTTATCATTTGTATTAATGTTTACAATGTTTTTGTTACATAGGTTAACGGCCAGATTTTTCAACACCTCTGTCACGCCCTCTTTGAAACCCTGCTGAAGCGAAGCACTAAGCTTCTCAGCAAACTCCTTATCGAAAGCAGCACCAGTCAGCAACTGCGAGACACTAGCCAGCTGATCCGCAGTAGATTCAGCAATATCTAACTCTTCACCACGGACATCACGACCGGCTGATTCCGATGCAGACGGAGTGCTGTTTTTACTTGTCGGGCCAGAATTCTGCGTGGCAGGTTTTGGCGAATGTCTCCTCTTTCTGCTGTTGGCATCCATGGCATCTTTGGTAATTATGTCACTGTTGAATAGTCCTGGAACATCAGGGAAGTTGTTCTTTTCCGTTGGCGAGAAAATCCCCTTGTACTTACTGGCAACACGATGCATAATCCCAGGCTTAATGTTACCCAACAACAACAGTGCTCCCTTTTGGTCTATTTCGGAGAAAATCGGACCAAACATGCTTTTGTGACCAATCTTCCAAAATATGTGAACGAGTGTACTGATGTTTGAAACATCATCTATGTTCAGAAACACAACAATCATGCTGCAGTGCGTATATTTATCATTAAGTGTCTCCAGTCTTTTACTACAAGAAGGAAGGACAAACACAAACAGTGTGTGTTTGTGGCTGCTCCGACCAAAATGAGCCACACAGCGGACAATCTCCTCGGCATGAATGGTAAAGGGTATTTCTGTAAACAGAAACAGACATCAATTGGGCTCCCCCCCCCCCTTTTTTTTTTTTTTTGCAAAAATGAATAGTTTTTAATTGTCAAATTCTTTCAAAAAAAATATACTTAGGTATTATAGTCAAACATTTCCCCAGGTTAACAAAATTTTAAAAGAAAATTTTTAAAAACAAAAATAGCATTTACACTTTTAAATACATATTATAATACAGGTAAGCAAGAAATTCCCAAAAAGCTTTTCATGTAATACATATCAATTGGTGGCAAGTCTTAGATCTGTCAATCTCAGGTGCATTCTAAGAAAGGTACACCAAGAAAAAAAACATGGTCACATCTTAGATCTTGTCATCTCCTGTGATTATGACAATTTGATTAAAGGTGTGTCTGTGTCTTCCATGCTGTCTGATCATTTCCTTGTTGACATTAATGTATCTTTACAGAAACAATCTGTTTCAGCTAAAGTTATTTCATATAGAAGATATAAGTCAATTGACAAGGAGGCTTTTCTTGCTGATCTGCGAGTCTCTTCTCTGGTATTGGATCCACCGGATGATGTGGATCATCTGGTGGATCTCTATGATAATACATTGAGAGACATTGTAGATCAACATGCACCTTTAAGGACAAAGGAAATGCCAAGCAGACCAATGCTTCCATGGTATAATAAGAACATACGGGCTGCAAAGAGACACAGAAGGTATTGTGAGCGGCTGTGGATCAGGACCAGTTTGTGTGTTCATTTTGAAATGTTCAAGGTCAGTAAAATTCTTGTTAAAAATGCCCTTGCCTCTGCTAAATCTGAATATTATAATAAAAAGATCAAAGCATCCAAGGGAAATCAACGGAATGTTCTCAGTGTTGTGAATAAAGTATTACATAAAAGTCAAACTGTCCTCCCAAATAATATCAACTCAGATAAAGATATGGCCTATTGTTTTAATAACTTCTTGTCAAAAAATATTGAATATACATAGTGGGTTCCAGTCCAGCACCTTATCACAGGGTAAGCCATTGGTGGATACATTTGAGCCTTTTACAGAGACTGATATCTGACAGTTGCTGAAAAAGTCATCTAATGCTTTCTGTGCAGTTGACCCTATGCCTACATGGCTTGTGAAAGATTGTCTGGATGTTCTGATAAACCCAATTACAAATATAGTTAACAAATCATTATCTCTGGGTGTTTTCCCAAGATCCATGAAAGATGCCCTTGTAAAACCATTAATAAAAAACCACACTATGGACTGTAATATTCTAAACAATTACAGACCTGTTTCAAATCTTACATTTTTATCTAAAGTTATAGAAAAGGCAGTTGCTTTCCATCTAAACAAATATTTAATCAATAATAACCTTAATGAATCACTACAGTCTGCCTATAAAAGTGGTCACAGCACTGAAACAGCCTTGGTTCGAGTGAAAAATTATATTATGATGTCAATTGATCAAGGTAAGCCAATAATACTTGTTCTTCTGGACCTGTCTGCTGCATTTGATACAGTTGACCATAATGTACTTTTCTCTAGGTTAAAAGACATGTTTGGTCTGTCAGGTAGAGTACTTGAATGGTTTAGATCTTATCTGGAACAACGCTCCCAGAGAGTGTCTGTTCATGGTATTTTATCTGACATTCAGTTTTTGTTATCTGGTGTACCACAGGGTTCAGTTCTTGGTCCTCTGGTTTTCACAATGTATACCCGTCCTCTTGGGATCATTGCACAGCGATATGGGGTTAAATATTCACTTGTATGCTGATGACACACAGCTGTATATATCACTGGATCCTGACAATGAGTTAAATTTCTCCTCTTCCTTGCTGAATTTAGAACATTGTATTGCCGATATTCGGCTATGGATGACTCAAAATCTTCTAAAACTAAATGATAATAAAACAAATATTTTATATTTGGCATCACCACATTGTGTTAAATCCCTAAAGACACCAGCATTACAGATGGATGCATCTTCAATGACCCCTAATGGGTCAGTAAAAAATCTAGGGGTTATTTTTTACTAATGTATTAACATGCATGAACATGTCACATCAGTATGCCGAGCTGCCTACTACCATCTTAAGAACATCCACTGTTTAAAAACATTCTTGACACAAGAATCACTTGTAACTGTAGTTCATGCCTTTGTTACATCTCATATAGACTATTGTAACTACCTGTTATATGGCATATCTGATTATAACATTAATCGCCTTCAGCGAATTCAGAATAGTGCAGCTCGCATTGTAACAAATACTAGAAATTATGATCATATCACCCCAATTCTTCAAAAACTACATTGGCTACCTGTTAGACAGCGTATCCATTTTAAGATTCTGTTAATAACTTATAAATCTATTAATGATATGGCGCCAGAATACCTGTGTGGTTTCCATTAGAAAGTTATCCCGAAAACTCAGGTCATCCAGTCAGATACTATTGCAGGTGCCAGTGTCTCGGCTCAAGTCATATGGTGATTGTGCATTTAGTGTTGCAGCCCCCATTTTGTGGAATAAGTTGCTGGCAAATATTAGAAATGCGTCGACTCTTGGAAATTTTAAGTCTCTTCTAAAAACACACCTATTTAAGGTCGCTTTCACAGATAAATAATTATTATCTTTTAAATCATTACAGGGTTTTTAGAGACATTATTTGGGGTATTATTACATTACATATTATTTGTACAGCACTTTGGATTGGCTCCTGCTAGTGAGGGCGCTTTATTAAATATACATTATTATTATTATTATATCTACTCTAGGTTAATCGGTAAAAACTACCTATAAAGTACACCCACAATGGATAAATATAATTACATTTTTCATGAACCAGAATGAGGACAGAATTCACCATAAACCATGATGCTGATTTTGTAACGTATATTCGCTTGTCAATAAATTACCAGAGCAAAACAGACCTGTATCTCCAAGTGTCCATGATATTTGCAGACCTTCCTCACTGAGAAGGGCCTGCTTTTTGGGCTTAATGCGAGCCGTACCAAACCATATGTTGCTGACTGTGACTTCCAGCATCAGTGTATCGAGACAGAGACGCGATGGTCTGGAGGTGGAGATGCTATTTGTCTGGCTTGGTTCGGGCGAACTGTTGGAGAGCAGGCTTTGTCGCTGGGCATTTGATTTGGATGACTCGGCCTTGGTGCTGCTTAAACGTCGACGGCCGATCAGCTGCGAAACAGTACTCGGCTTCAAATGTGATATGGCACGCTGTAGGTTTGGATCAGCAAGATCATGAATATACCTCGGTCTTGTTGAGTCACCATTGTCCAATTCTGATAAATTCTTCACAGTGTTTTTTTCCTGGGTTGTGGCAATTGCGCAAGGGCCATGATTTATTGACACAATAATATTTGTGTTGTTCTGAAGAAGAAAAAAATACACCTTATGAAATGAAGCAAAAATCAACAAATTTAGAAGAAAGTTTTTTTGTATTTAAAGAAACATAATGTGTAAGGCCATCTTCATATCACTTCTCAGAATTACATATTAGCAGTATCTACCTCGGCATGACTAGCTGATGGTGCAGGGTTGGTCGTCAGATTAGTAGGAGATGCATCTTCATTGTCTCTGTAGTATGAGGATGACCGACCACGTACTCTCAACTTTTTTTCAGACCTATCACAAGGCAGTTGCAAGAAATTCAATTAAATGAAAAACAATTCTGGTAGTTTTGAGGCATGAGTAAACTGGGTATGCCTTAAATTAAGCATTTGCTTTAAGAACTAGCTTTTCACACATGATTTATTTTGTTAAGCAGCCACTAGGTGGCACTACTACACCCAACGGATCCCCAGCAGAGGGAGCCACAGATATCTTCATACCACTACATAAAACACATGTTTTGATGTTGCTCTCTGGCTCAGAGTACCAAAAACATAAAATATGCCCACCCACAACCAATTTATATAAAAACCCATGTACTCGAAATAAATTAGATGTGTATTACATGCAACTTCAATATTTGTTAGATGTAAATCTCATAATATTGTTGTCCAAGTTTCATTCATTTACATCTTTTTATGTCATTTATTCAGATGACAGAAAAGAAATGTTTATCCAACAACTGGTGTCTGCATTAATAAAATATTTAACTTGGTTTGACCAAATAAGTAACATTCAAAGACTATAGTACAAGATAGCCATAGCGAACTCGAACTACCTTTCAGTTGGGGTAAAAGGCCCTAAATACAAATTAAAAACTGAACTACATGATGAGAAAATCTTACCATGAGCATGAAGTGTTCTTTTGGCCATAATTACCTTTTATCTTATTAAAAGGTAGACTTTCTATAAACCCAACGCATATTGTACTAAATAATGAAGTGTTAATTGCCGTAAAACATCAATCATCGCATTCCTTATGACAATTACTATCAAATAGATATCGATACTAGAATGTCAGATGTTTTAATAAGCACACCTGTCATGAACAGACCTTGGTTCATCTTGTACCACTTGTTCTTGTGTTTCTTCATAATATAATGGTGTTTGTTTAGGTGGACGACCTCTTCTTTCATTTGATTCTCTGGAAAGAAATTGATGGATCAACAGCTTAATCTCAAATAGGGATTAGCTGCAAATATCACCCTAAACCTAAATGTCCCTTTAAATAAGATGTGTTAAACTCAGCACAACCCTTAAACCTAAATCGTAGCTGTCATTCATTATAGAAAATAGACATGATTCCATATTAAGCTTTTTTGGTATAATATTAAGCTTCTTAAATATGCTACTACATTAAGAAGCTTTCCAAATTTTAAGGTTTTATATTTCCTTTGTAATAATGAACTGGCAGTATCTCATCATCTTCACACACACACACAGAAAGTAAATGATTTCCTGTTCTGAAAACTTTCCTTAAAATGTAAATTTAATCTAATTAACTTCTAAAAGGGTCAGTGAACCAAAAATAAAATCACCAAAACTATATCAAAATCTAGTAAAGATTTTGATAGATGTCAATTAAATCATACACTAATGAGGCATGTCATATTACCTGACAGATATGAATGCCTGACCCTTGTAGTAAATTGTTTTTCCAAACTTCTCTTGAATACGAGTGATTTCAGCTTCAAACCACCAAGACAGCCTATTAACCTGGGTGTAGATCTTTATGAAAGATACAAAAATAATTATGCAGGTAAATATAACTTAAAAAGACATACACAAAATAGTGACTAACCTATGATCTATATCAGAAATTATTCCTGATACCTGTAATATACCATGCAATATTAACAAGAATCAACCAAAACCATATAAATGTACTGTACTGTACGCTAATGGTTTCTCTTAAATCTTGTTTAGAAATGACATCCTATGCAAGAAATTCGCTTATGATTCTTATTTATATAAGAATTGAACAAAAAGAATAATGAACAATGATGGAATACTAGCAAATTTCATGTGTGATGGCACAGATTCTTATAAACATAGTTCTATAAAAATCAAAATGAATTTGACATAAATTCTGCATATGTCCCTTTAAATAAGATATGCTAAACTCGGCACAAATTAGAAACAGAACCCTTAGCACAGCCATCTCGTTACAAGTTATCTTAACACACACACAAACATACACTTCTTGGAGGTCATCTTATGCATGAATCATCAACATCTTTTTCTTAACATATCAGCATTTCCATCAATAATTAAGAGGACCATAAACCATGCATCACATGAATAGCCTATATAAATATATATATATATAAATATATATATATATATATAGGGTACCCACAGGATTTAAAAAATCAAATTCCCTATATTTTCCCAGTCTTATTTAAGAAATTGCATGTTAAATAAACTTTTTTAGTAATGCAGCCTCCATCCACCCCATATGCTATATATTTGGAACTAAGGCATAAATATTCAGTATTTTCCTTATATTTTCCAACTTAAAGTTTCAAGATATTTTCCATGTTTTCCCTTTGCTGTGTGTACTATGATATATATATATATATATATATATATATGGAAAGAGACCCATGGAGAATTCAAGACAGGACAGGTTGCCTAAAAGTGAGGTGGACCAAGATTTTATTTTATATTTTTCAGCTAGGTTTTGTCAAATTTAACATTTGTGAAATGTGACCGAAGATATCCAACCAGTGGGTCAGGTCACTTCAGCCTACACAAGCTTTATGGAAATCCCCAGGGAATAGACAACAACTCCTACTTGTCTTATATGTAACACCAACTAATATCCAATAAAATAAGATTACCAAAAATGATTTGTCGTTAATGAAAAGATGCTGAAAAAACCATAACATCTCCATACCTCAGTATTGGCTTCTTTGAAAAACATCTTATAACTGTTGAACATCTGTCTCATATCTCGGCTGAAGGCGTCCAGTGAATGATAGACACCGCCATGAAACTTGAGCATTACCTTTGACAGGTCGATCGGATTAGCTACCTGACTGTAATACTCCTGTGTGTGATAAAAATATTAATTAGGAAATTATTTATTCAAAAAGCATGTATCTTCTTAAGCAGAAAAAATATTAAAAAAGAACAACATATTTCTGACTGAAGCCAGCAGTGCTATTGTTTCACAACATCTACAGCAGAATACACTTACAACTGACAGCTCACATACTGCAATCTGTTACCACACTGTCATGTGCTGGCCCGCAGATGTAAATACAGGCCAGAATATTGCCTAGAGCTATCATTAACTTGGTAAAGTGTACCAATGACAATGAGTTTTGGTATCTATGTGAAAAGTAATGTTTGTAAAAGTGAGATGTACATATGAAGCATCATTCAACTGGATCATATACTTATCAATTACAGAACTGTGTGTGCATGTGTTTGTGGGGCTGGGGAAGGGGGTGTATGTGTGATTTTCTGCCTATATAGTGTTCATTCATAATGTTCTGAGTTGATCAAAATAACCATCCCCTGCTACATACAGGGAAGCAGTTTCAAAAGATGGAGTAAATTTGTTTTAAAAGAGGTCACTACAAGAGTGTATTCTGTCTACAGAGAATCTAATATGCAATAACAGTTTTGTGATCACGCAGAACTATGAGTGGTAAGTAACAAATCAACGTGGGAACACAGTATGTCCCAAATGCTCTTAATCAGTTTAACGGAGTCAGAAAACTTGTTTGCTTAAAACAGATACATTTAATGTTAATTAGCAGAATTCATTTACTCAAATACTGTTGACTAAGTAATATCATTTAAATCTATACGATCACAAATTCAATCACCAGGTAAATTCACTTACAGGAAACTTGAGTGGATTCACGGGTTCTTTGACTGGCTTTGAATCATCTAGCTCCAAGAGTGCCTCAAGGAGCTTAAGGCATTCTGCTGCCCACTCTCGACCTCGACCCCCAATGGTCCGCCTCGTTGGAGTACGAGGTGTAGCATTCATCTAATAAATAATCACAGCATTTTGAATTAGAAATGTCTACAAATTTCTGACATGTCAAAAAACATTTGCAAATGTTTAATCATGAATATAGATTAGCAAATAAAATTATATTAAAGACAAAGAAACCATGAGAACAGTATTCACTGAATTTAAGTTAAAATTCCATTGTATTCATCCAAATTGTCTTGTTGAATACTGACCTTGTTCTGTTTATTGCCCTGTTTTTTGGTTAAAGCTTGATCTGTTAAAGAATATGATGACAAAGATCAATTGGAAAAAACATACAAAAGACAACGTTAAAAAAGCGAAACTATTGGAGGATGCATGTTATACAAAACATTTTTTTTTTCGACCGACCCTACGCTTTCATAGAAAATATTATTTATTTTCCCAACCGACCGACCTTAATTTTTGGGAGGCAAATTTTCCATAAAACAAGTATTCAAAAAACAATGGCCTAAGCTTGAAACACAATACTATTTTATTTGCCCCTAAATTATGCCAAATATTACCTTCCCTTTTAGTCTGACCTGCGCATAAGATGCACTCGATTTATACATAAGTATATATGGTAATTCGACACACAAACATACACACAAGTTAAATTCACTTCCCGATTCACTTGCACATATATTCAACCACAAAATTGGGAACATTAATAAAAAATACTGTTTATGGACTACATAATCGACATTTAGCCTACACAAAATGATTAAAGGTATTGAGGTGTCTCATGCACTAACTGACTAGGTAAAATCTAACACCGAGGATCAAAAGAGGTCACTTACTGCCTGAGGTAGCTACATAACGAGGTTCGTTCTTTAAGGTAGATATATTTTGTACAAAGTGGCTGTCCTCACTTGCACCTTTTGGCATCCTTGAACAACAGTGTGGTCATCCGTCATATTACATCAGAGGTAACTGTAAATTAAATACGGACATTATCGATTATCAAGCATTATACAAACCAATAATGCTACACAATAACAACACAAGATGTTGTCGTGGGAAGAAGCAAATTGTTTTCATTTACAAAGATTATGCATGGCGTTTATTCAACACACACACACACACACACAGTACTCAAAGCATTTTTAATTACAGTACCACAGAGTCTGGTTTTGATACAAAATGTTGAGTGACATAAATAGGTCATGGACCACATTACACTTAGGCCCCAGAGCAATTGTTGTTATCATGTGATGGGTTTGTGGGTATTAATGGTGGGTAGATAAGCATTAAATGCCATTTCATCAGGTCACTTCCTCGTATATTTTCTCCACTTGAAATCGTGAGAACCACAGTAACATCACATAATTCTGGAAAATTAATTGATTCCCAATTGCATTTTTGTTTAGAGACAACACAACTATCTTAATCTAACTAAAATAGTTATCCCTACTCTTAGTTTTTTTGGGAGGCATTATAAACATTACCAGTAAATTCACTGTGACTGGATATCAATGGTCAATGTGAACAGACAAAACTGCATGAGTGTGCAAACTGGGTAATTAGTAACTATTGGTAATGTTTTCTGCTGTGATAAATATAGCGTTAAAACTTAGTTTGAAATTTGATATATATGGCCTACGTTATGCACAGGTTTTTCAAGATGATTTACCACTGAAAATCTTCAAATATTTGACATCCTTGATCTAAATTATCAGGATCAAGATCCCTCCCCATTAAATCTGCTTCAACACTATATTATACTGTAATATATCTGAACCAGGCTAGTATATACATACATACACATATATATATAATTTAGCCCAAATTGAAAGACGAACTAAGAATTTGCTCCATCTGACTTTCATGATATGAACAAGAACTGGTTGATAGGTAAAGAGCTGATAAAATGTGTAACCATACATCAAAATCCCCAGGTCGAAGTGCTGCCCCACCTTTTTTAATCAGCAGTAATGTCATATGGTCCTTGGTACATGTAGAAATATTGAGTGATGTGTAACATCTGTCAGAATGGCTGTCCCTGTTTCAGGTTAAATATTTTGCATGTATTATCATTTGAAATGTGCATCAGAATGATTAACCGATTAAGAGTAATAAGACCAAGTGCTGAACATAGGTTAGATCCAGACTTATAACAGGTATGGTCATGTAGTGATTCTGGAATGGTTTTATAATTATTATTATTAAAATAACATATAGATTAAAGCAGCTAGTTTTTAAGACACTTATTCCAGCACAACCTATAAATACTAACAAAGGAATTGTTTTTAATGGTCTTTATGATACCAAATATATGATTTAGTACAAACAGATATCAATTTATGCACCTCAATACTATTCTAGTAATATGACCGTGTTCCTAGATGTATAGGTACAAGGGTCAATATATGCATGCCCCACTATGTGTATTAGATGCATACTGCATTACTGGTTACAAATCCGGTAAAACAAAACCTAATTGAAACAGCTGCTGATGATTACCATTAACTGGCAGTTTGAGAAAAGGTTTTTAGTAAAAGGTATACGAACAAATTTGTCAATATATCATAGGCCTAGTTGATTGTTTTCAGATTATGTTATGGACAGAACTGTGTTCCTTGTGATCAAATAAATGACCTATTGCAGGTATTTATATAGATTAAGGACAATCAAGTCTAATTCTTGTTTTAGTTAACATACATTATCATTTTTATCTATTATGTTAAAATAGCCTTTTTACAAATAGCACCTTGTGGTTGGACCCCCACCTCCGCAAACACCATGCTTTTGCATCCTACTCACTATAATAATTCTGATAGTTTGCTAACTCAAAGTGAACCTTTTGTCAGCTCAATTTATCAACACTTCACAGCAATTACACATTTTTAAGCAATTCTTCGTTTAACCAGGGAAAGAATGGACCCAGCCATTCCTTCTAATGACAGCAGGTTCAAAGCACTCACTGGGCATGTTTCATCATTAAATTAATTTATGTATATGTTATTCTCAACACACACACAAAACAGTTTGTGTTATTTGTCAATGACTAGGTTACTCGGTGCACTATCTTTTGAATGGTTTTAATAGGCAGAGACCTTATTGGAGGTGCTTCCTATGCCACTTGATAATAAAAGTTCATTTTAATCAATTATTAGGACTCTCTCTCTCTCTGATTTCTGTCCATTACTATTTTAGGTCAATGAATGCCGTCCCCTCCAGTGGTGAGACAAGTGAAAAGCTCCAAAGATGCCAGGCAAAGAATTAAATGAAAGTTGATTTGTTAAAATTGGAATAAGTACACCAATGGGACAGGCCACCAAATCCAGTTGTTTGAGTGTGTGCCAGTGTTCACAGCCCCATAATAAATAAGAAAAATAGGATAAGTTAAATAAATACCAAAATTTATATTAACCTTTACCATAGACAGAAAACGTCTTGAAAGATCAAAATAAACAGCTAAAGGACTGTCACAAGGAACCATTAAAGGTCATGACATGTATCAAAAGGTACCCGACTTCCGTTTATCTAGAGCACCAATCAATCAAATTAAATGGCTAATTGATAAATCACTAAATTAATGGCTGAAGCTGAGACAATTGCCGAGGTTTGCCAAATACACGATTTGGAGCACGATGTCAAATATAGAAGCCACCCATAAAAAAACTAGATCCCACTTGATCTGACAGACTTCGTTGGGAATATTATTATTAATGACAGCAGTGATAGTTCTTTCATTGCAAATGATTCAGAGGAAGAGAATAAATTAGAAATATGAATAAATTTGAGGCCTCAACCCCCTTGTGGTGAAACTGGATGAATTATGTTTGGGCTTGCCTTTATCAGAGGATTGTGCACGAACCGTTGGCACGCTGCTTTTTGAAAAACTCTGTTAATTCATTAGAGATCAACACCTTTTTTTTCCAGATGATTTCAATAAGAATAAGTTTGTGTTCATGTGGATCATGCTGAGCTGGAATCAATGTAGCTGATTAATTAAACAGCAAAACATGCAAGCATCCTTAGTGTTCACATGAAGGAAGCAATGGCATCACATACAACAATTATCTCCATTTAAATCCACACATGACTATATAAAAATGTATAGACATGTTGATGTCACAATAGATCCATACCACTCATAACATCGCAGAAATAACCAAGTGATGAGAACTAAATATTCATACAGATGATTTACCATAGGTCCTGGCCATTAATTTCAGTGTCAAATCCAGAAATCCAGTCATCGGGAGAAAGAATTTCAGTGTGTTAGCAGCCATTTAGACTCTATAGATCTAGATCCAAATGTACAACTCTTGTACTGATTTAAACTCATGCAGTCATGGAGTGAAAATAGAAGCATAACAAGTTGATGATAATTATACATTGCTTTATAATGAAAATCAATATTTACATGTAGAATTATCTGATTTTTGTAATTATGGATAAATGTTATTGGACTTGGTAGTGCATTTCATGACTTTCAATCCGAAAGCAGCATCAGTAACAAGACAACTCCTATCCAAGAGAGTCGTATTTCATTTGTTTAGCAGCATAGACATTTGAGTGCCCCCATATAGATATATATATATTTTGTCTGGGCATATTTATACTAATAACGGGATAATTACTGAATAATTAATTTATTTTCAATAGAGAGTTAGTTACTAACTGACCACATACACCGGTAATTTACATTGTCTTGGTTATTGCCACATTAGTGAACAAAACGTACCATCAAAGACAAAGGCTTAATAGTAATTGACAAAATGTCTAAGTCATTAACTTCATATGCGGTTCATTGAATGTTTAATCATGCCGTTAAGGTCCTATGCATGCACTAACAGTTTGTGTAAACGATCTTTATAATTTGCTTTGATCTATTGACAGTATGAAAAAGACATTGTAACAAATTATGAATGGCTGTGCCCAATAGGTGACAGTCAAGGGTATGTACCCCAAAACATCAAATGAATCATGAAAACAAAACTACTTCCTGCATTCAAAATGTCACCTGGAAATACTGCAATGAAAAGTTCAGATTTTAGGTCGACTTAATGGACCTCAGCTTAATGGCCGGGGACCTACAGTACTCAATAGCCCGAAGACTAAATCCACAAGTTCTGGGCATCCGGGCTACCGATTTTTCCAGACCTGGACATTTCTGAAAATCCAGTCCTCCACATATTGGGACCCTTCAGTGGCATCTTCAGTTTAAGGAACAACCAGAAATCATAAGCAGCCATGTCTATAAAGTAAGAAGCATGCCAAACCTGAGCTATTCAATGCTTGGCCTAGTAATTTGGGATCAAGTGGGAAGCTGGATCTTTGTTCTGATGCAGCTTCCACTTGTGTGACTCCCACCGATCCTGTCTCTTGACACAAACTGCATCACAAAGATGACAGAGAAGCTCTTGATAATACTACTGCTTGTTAATAGTTTGACTTTCTGGTGTGTATTTATGATGCACAACACTGCAGTAGTAAAACAAAACAGTTGGCAACACTGAATTAGCTCCTTACTCATCTTGCTTTATTTGGCCATGGAGATGTTGGAGACTACTTCCACTGCGAAGACAGCTTTGGTTTCCAGACCATACCCACACACCCATCACGCAGGTTGATTATGCATAGGATTCATAACACAGAGAAAAAAACAATTTCACTTTCTGGAGAATGATTCAGCGAATAGCACCATAGTGTATACTAGAAAAATATCAATACACAACCAGTTTCAGTGATATAATTCAACATCTTGGCTGGTAAACACAGCAACAACATTGTCAAAATATTTCCTTTGTTTTTTTCTATGAAACAATAAATGAAGTTGTTGCCATTAATCCATCCCATTACACTCCCACACCATTCAAACAACCCACCAACATCAGCAATAAAGCTTTCTCCAAATACCATTACTACCTCAACACCCTCACCATTATTCAATGGAATACCATAACAATTACCACCATTCAAGTCAATACTCCAAACTCTTCCAGATTTATACTGTAATACTGAATGTATGGAATATAGAGGCTTTTCCTGGAAGTAATAATGGTCTTAACTGACTGTCTCAATAAAAATCATGGTAGTCTATATTACTCCTCATGCCAGAACTTATCGAGTCTAATCTTAAATGTGTTGAGCATCGGGCAGTCCACCACAAAAGCTAGGACAGCGTTCCAATCATTGACTATTCCTTGGCTGAACACATTTTGTGTCATACCTAGTCTTGCATGTAATATATATATAGGGCGCCTCAGTGGTCTAGCAGTAGCGTGTTGGACTACAAATCACTACAACCCTGTTTGAATCTCAGCTTGGGGATACAGGCCTCGACATTAACGGTTGTCCGCCTATCCGGGACAACAAAACTATGTACTTGGACAAGTAAAACCACATGTTTGGTTGTCCGCCGTGTCAAGTCGTATTTTTTATTGTTCTTGAGTCAATGTCAATAACCGCAATTATCACATGTATCGACCAATACAAAACAAATTCAAAATTTCGAACAAGTGGCAAAAAAAAGTTAATGTCAAGCACTGTGATATCTGGTGGAACCCGTCACCATTGTGAAAAACATACTTGGGTCTGTTCTGTCTATGCCATTCAGGATCTTATACACTTAGAGCAAAGTAAAATCTATTTCAAAACATTTATCCAACTTCAGGCTTCCCATAAATGTGCATTTCGTTCTTAATTAAATATTTTTTGGCACCATTAATTTTACTTATTTTAATAGACTGCAAATTCGAAAAAACAACCAGAGGAACTATTAATAAATGTCATATACTATTTAAATAAAATACAAGGACATTAAGTCCCCACAACCACAATTTCGTACTTGCTCATCTTTCTGATGATAGTTTTGGGGTTTTCTGAATATAATAAAGTGAATTTGTTAATTATCAAACAATATCTTGTAGTTGTATACATTATTTCTTTAATTCAACTTTATTGTATTTATTGTAAAGCTGATATTTCAATTTAGTGCGGTGTCCGAAAACTGAAAGGTACGTTTAATTCACATTGCAGTATTCGGACACCTTCAACTAATCACATTGCATCTGAGATTATATTCAAAATGACAGCATTTGAATAAATCGTACCTTAGTCAATATATTTTGGCCAAAAATACACGAAATAAAAGTAATAAGAGACTGCGAGATGGTTCAAATGAAGCCTTTCTTCTTACTATTACCGCCTAAGAGCAAGAAACGTCTCTTACGTGACCAATGGAGGAGTAATTGAAATTGTTTTATACCTTAACGGAGTGTTACACAAAATAATTTTACATTTTTGCTGCAAGAGGAGAGTTGCGTGTGTTGAACATCATTACTTTATGTGAATATGTCATTAATTTGTGTGTGTCTCAAACGAATTTGTAACGAAGTGTCCGAATTCGGGCAGTGTCCGAAAATACCAATGACCCGCAATGTCTACTCTATTATGGTAAATGCTAGAATAATTCCAATAAAACTGGATACACCACACAGTGGAAAATCAACAATGGAACAAGAAAGTAGAATCTATTCATCTTCCAATTTCTGAGCGATTTCAAATTTGCATAGCCATAGAGTGATAGACATAGATAACTTGTTGTGAGCTGTCGAATTATAATTTTTTTCTTCTGTTTATACAACACAAACAGATG
The DNA here is from genome assembly GCA_025642065.1 of Paralvinella palmiformis. Taxonomy (NCBI): domain Eukaryota; kingdom Metazoa; phylum Annelida; class Polychaeta; order Terebellida; family Alvinellidae; genus Paralvinella; species Paralvinella palmiformis. The sequence continues at coordinate 259,948 of JAODUP010000527.1, read as the reverse complement.
AAATATTGTACGGTTATATAAGCTGTTATCTACAACAACCGGCGACAATCAACGAATACAACATCCTCATCAAATCAGCCCACATTCCGCCAATTCCGGACGTTACCCTCATGCTTAAGAGGATTATGACTTACCCGGTTACCGCCTTGACTGAAGCTTGTCGACTAATTATCGCTCAAAATAGCCATTCTGACCGAAAGTGTTTACTTAGACATAAAACAAATTAATTAGTATGTTATTGCTGGTGTTTTCTAAATACTTACAACGACCACTACATAACATTTCTTTCCAGGGTAGAATATGAGCCGAAGATGAGTAATCAATCTATTTTTAGCACATTTACCTGAACATTCCCAGTATTAACGTAACCCGCAGATTCGCCCTTAGAATTATTTGTAACCTTGCATCTCCGTATTCTTCACATATGAAACGGCTGAAATTTTCCTCGCAACTCGCCTAGCTATGATGACTATAGTAGTATAATCTTAATGGCCAACAAAAATAAATTGTTTGCTTAATTTATAGAAATCGTAAGCAATTTAATTTATCCGGCATAGCATCACTAAAAATCTGATCCAGGACTAAATTTTAAAATAGTTTAGATTTTCACACAGAGAGATAGAAAGCTGGTGAGAGAGAGAGAGCGCGCCATGCATGCAGCTACTGGGAAAGAAATTAGCTCAAAACCTCTCAGCTGTCTGTTATATAATATTATTTATGAAATTTTAGTAACGATTCAAGTACGCACAGTTACACACTATACCAATCATAGTTAGGGAAATACATGTACGTGATGAAAGTCATATCGCAAAATATTAGTTATGTATTTGTTCCAGAACTAATGTAATATATATATATATGTATATATATATATATATATATATATATATATATATATATATGCTTCTAGTAAACACGATACTACATCGAGTATAAAGATTGGGTCGCTTCAGAAAAATAACATGTTCGTTCGCTTAAAATAAGCTATGTTGGAATGCAATATGATATAGTACAGACAAAGAAACGTGCGCGCGTGCGTGCGCGCGCGCACGTGTGTGTGTGTGTGTGTGCGCGCGCATATAGTCTCTTGGGTCAAGAACGTCACACGCTTAATTGAATGTAGAAACTTTGTATATTAAGACTAGACATTTTCTACCTAACCACAACAATATATATGGTAAGAATATAATAATTCTGTACAATCTCGAGCAACACAACTGGCATATATATATATCCTTGTAAGTCAGAAATGTGTAATCAGCGACAACAAAAATACAAAGTCTTCAGCATCTTTATCTTCCTGGAATGTCTGTGTACATATTGGATACAATGTAAACTATGCCAAGTTGAATGGAGAGCAACGAACCTGACACCGTTTGGTATTTTGCTCTTTTATCTTTAAGAAAAATATCTCATTCTCATTCGGTTTAAGAAAATGCTGCCAAATTGGACTTTTGGGTCAATCTAACTTTACCATATTGGCCGCTCATACATTAGGCGCTAATTTTTCACTGGGTATCACTAATATAAAAATCGCATTGTGCGCAAGGGCAATAAAATTCTCAGGCATTATTATTTTAAACAATTGGGAGTTGTGTCAGTGCGTCACATTATGATTATTATACCTCACTCAGCCAGCAACGATGTTAGAAGCTCACTGAAGCAGCATTTAATACTTTAGATTGATCAGTTCTGATAGTCACACATACGTACTATACTTAATGAATTATACTTTCTCATTAACAATTAATTAATGGTTTCGATTTAAAAGATTACCTTTAATTGTTTTTGTAATTACAAATAGAACCAAGATGGTTGGGCCGCGATCGGGGCTCTTGGTTTCTTGTCATGTGTTCAGAATGACTGGCGTTAGTCTGTTGATTCAGAACCTTTGCTGATATTTGTGTCTTCTTAGGTGATGGCAGAGCTTGTGTATGCGTGTGTGTGCGTGTTTATATGTATGCGTACGTGTGTGTGTGGGGGGGTATGTATTTACTGAGAGGTATAATAACTCAAACAACACAGAACTCGTTAGCCATCATAATGTGCTGCCACCTGGGGAATGTATTTGTTTTTGCGAACACAGAGGGATATATATATATATAAAGAGAGAGAGAGAGAGAGAGAGTGAGAGTATACTTATGATAGTATATATATATATATATATATATATATATATATATATACTATCATAAGTATACTCTCTCTCTAAATATATTTGTGCATGTATTGCTACGGCGCAAAGCGCAGTCTCTTTAACCATTGGACCTAACAGTGCCTCAGCAAAAACAAATTGATGGGTTCTACCTCTCTGCGGGGCGCCCTAAGCTTCAGCCAAGGCAGACCAGGGATGTCATATAATGAAGTAAAACTACTTCGTTACTCTACTTGACTAGTTTTTTTTTTTCCCAAATAACTGGGAGTAATGAAGTTAGATTTCAACTAACTACTTCTACTTGTAACGAAGTAGTTTTATTTGCGGTAACCTACTTTTTACCTTCGTTACTTTCAATTTACTTCGCCATATTTTGGTTACTTATTCAGTCAGAACATACCCTATGATTTTAGAGTCAATTGATCCAGTTGCTGCAAATTATCATTACGAGTTGTCATTAACTTAATTAATTAAGTTTTGTAAGAATGCTAACATTTGGTGTGCGTGTTTTTCCTGATGCTCACTGATATTCATGACTCGTCATAATTTTACCAGCCTATTTTTGAAGGGTCACTTTTTAATACTGGTAAAAACTGGGATTGTCAATTTGATCATTTGCGAATCAAATTATTATTGTCTGTTTACATGCCCGAGGTTCATCAAGCGGTCGTTGACTGTGCATGCCATCCAGGAGGCAACATAAGACCACGGCAGTCGTATCCATTTTAAAATTTTATTAATAACTTATAAATCTATTATTGATATGCCGCCAGAATACCTGTGTGAACCGGTGTCCATTGGAAATTTTAAATCTGTTCTAAAAACACACCTGTTCAAGCTAGTTGGTTTCAATCGTCTAAAAATTAATCATTCTTTTAAAAAACTTCAGGGTTTTTTTATTAATAATGTTTTTTTATTTGGGGAAAAATTTATTTATTTAAACATATTATTTTTACAACGCTTTTAAATGAAATGGTTCTGTAGTAGGGCGCTTTATTAAATATATATTATTATTATTATTATTATTGTTGTGTGTGTGTGTGTGTGTGTGTGATTATCTTCACCCCAATCATCACCCCCCATATCAAACATCCTTTTTTCTTTCCATCACATAACGGAAAAGTTTATAGGGCCTTTAAGGGCCCGCTTCAAAGGCACACAAATTTTTTTGTTCCACCTCCTGGCGTACTGTGTTACTGATTCTCATATTTTGTTTTACGTATTTAATTTAATCGCTCTAGTTTTTACTTCTTGCCCTTTTAAATTCCAAAATTTCTTTTTGGCAAGTTTAACCTTTTTATATTTATATATATATATATTTTAATAGGTTTAAAAACTTCTCTCAAGGTAACAAATAAAAAGTTGTTTCAGTCAAATTTGTGGAAAAGCAATTTTTGGGTAATAACCCTCACCCATTTGGTTGTTTCAGCACGGGTTAATTTAATTTGTTTTAAACAAAAATTAAACCAATTTTTTAATGTTTTGGGACTCGCACATAAAGATTTTTAACTTAAAAGGGTGAACTGCCTTTTGTTAACTTAATTACGATCTGCGTAAATAGAGAAAGAAAAGGGCCAGAGAAAACACGTTCTTCTCGCTAACAATTCGTATGTGGTTAATTAATTGAATTATTAATAATTGTTTATTTCAGTTGCATGGTGTTCAGAATAATTTAGTTGTATTTAACGTTATACCGTTATATGTTATTTCATGAATTTAAAATAGTACGATGTTGTATAGCATGTACTGTATGAGAGTGACACTGATATATATATATATATATGTGTGTGTGTGTGTGGTGTGTGTGTGTGTGTGTGTGTGTGTGTGTGTGTGTGTGTGTGTGTGTGTGTGTGTGTGTGTGTTGTAGTTATCTTTACATCCCAATAAGCATCACGTTACCGGCCCGATATCGAAACATGACGGCTGTATTTCGTTACCACCACATTACGGCAAACGATATACCGGGCCATTAACGGCCCGCTTCGGGCAAACGTTAGACACAACATACTACGTTATCCATTTTAGCTAGGTACCAGGCCAATACCTGGCAAGTATCAGTCCGTTACTGCCAACTCGGGATATCAATAAACTCTGATTTACGTATTTGCAATGCTGCATAACGCCATCTAGTGACTGTATTACTGCTTGGTCGCCATCTGGTGAATTAAATATGCCACCAAATTTCTTTGTTGGCAAGAATGTTCCAGACGGATTGAGTTTTTTCTCCTCATAATTTAGTGCCAACTAGCAATTTTTAGGCTATATTACCATCATCATTATGTTGTTGTATTCAGTTCATGTTCTGGTGTAATATTCAATTTGATTTGAAAAAAAAAAGATAATCCAACCAACTATTTTAATATTTTGACTCGCATATAAATGTATTTTACTTTTACTCTCAGGGAGAACTGAATTGTTAACCGAACACAAACATAGAGAAAAGAAAAGGCCGAGAGAAAACAGAAACGCTACAACTTCTTCCTAACGCTATAGCGCTATTTTTAGTATGATATGTAAATCTAGACAATATAGTGAATTTAACATCACTTTAAATAATGTGTGGTATGACCCCCCTTTACAAATTGTTTTCTCTCTTTTGTTATTTGTTTATTATATTCCTATATGTTGATATTATACCTATATAACGCCTTCTTAAATGTCAGTATGCTGTTTATGAAATAAAGTATTCCGTTTTCCGTTATGGAGGTAATATAATATGTGTATAATTATAAAAGCCTTTTCCTTTCTGGAACTAACTTCAACTATATATATATATATATATATATATATATATATATATATATTACATTTTTAAACACGTTCAAGAAATATTTCAGGCTTAAAGGAACAGTCAACCTTCATTTCAAATTTTCATTTTCCATTTTTAGCTAGACAGAGACAAGAATGAACCTTTATAATACAAGAGGAAGATGGTTCCGATTGTCTCGAAGAAAGCGGAATCATCGAAGAAACCGTGAGGAGAACCGGGAACACTTACTGGTGTCTATGTGAACTCTGTGCACTCCTGGCCCAAATGACGTCAATGCATTTGACTTTTTCTCATTCCCGCCTTCGAATCTGGCATCCGGTGCAGCCGTAATGGCGGCCCTCCAATAATTTGGATTATTTCCTTATATCTATGATATCAGGTATAGTTCGTGATCATTATTGTGAAAGTTTACTGTTATAATTAGCATTACATATTTAAGAAATATTATCTAAGGGAGAACTGTACCTTTAACAGAGAACAGTTTGCTCACATGTTGTTCTATCTTGAGGATTGTATGTCCAGAGAAATAATTTTTCAAGACAGAGTAGCATATGTATGCCTTCTAACCTACATTCCTTGGGAAACCCCTGCCTATGACGTAAAATTCGAGATTATAGTTTCTACTATCCAATCTTGTGTTTGTATTGTTACGGATCCCTATATAGGGCGAATCCATTTTGCCGCGTAACCCAGCTGCACATAAGGGGGCATGCTTGTGCGTTTATATGTTTCAAATTTTTTGTCGCATTATATGGAATCTTAGGTTTAAACCAAACTTCTATTGCGCCAATATCCTCGAAAAGAATGGAGCTCAGTGGCGTCCCTAGTACAGGGGTTGAGAAAACTCATAGTCCAGGTAGAATGCAAAGTTCATCAGCAAATGATCAGATGGAGTGGAAACTTAGGAACGATATGCAAGTCTGAAAAGGTGAATTTTCAAATGATGACGGAAAGAAACCTTGCTATTTGTTGACTTAACACGTTCAGGGGGTGAATTCCAAAGAGTACGGACAACAATTGAAAAAGCACAAGTCACAGCATGAGTTTTAACTATGGGAACAGACAACAAGTGAAAACCAAATGAACGCAGCTCTCTGGGCTTGGGTGCTAGAGAAAGCATGAAAAATAAACGTGAAGGTTCCCCAGAAGAAATAGTTTGATAAGCAATAGTGCAGAGTTTGAAAATGATGCGAGATTGAACTAGGGGCCAATGAAGAGATTTCAGAAGTGGGACAAGAATGAGAAAACCGAGGAGACCCTGTGACACACTGGGTTACAGTAATCAAGCCTACTATTAATGAGTGCTGTAGTAATGGTTTTGGCGACTGAAAGAGATATATAGCGAGGATGGTAGAAGGGTAGAAGCATCAGTAACATCTCAGAGAAATGTGTTTTCTGAAATTAAAATCGCTATCAAATGTAACACCAAGATTACGTACACTGTCTGATGGTGTGATACTGTGATTAAGGATGTGCGTAAGGTAGAAACGAGTAGGTTTGTTGCGTTGTCTGGAAGTACCAGCTACAGCGTTGTCTGTTACAGTTTTCAACCCTATCTACGTAGTTCCTCTGGCTATCGCTAGATGGCGAGGTTAGGTTAGGAAAGGTCTATTCAGACACTAGCTCATTGGTGATTTGAATTGATTTGAGTTTATTTGCTGAAAACGTATACATGATACATTATATATGCATAACAAATAACATATATAAAACTCACAAAGGATAACACATAAAAGGACACTAGCATAACCTTATTTCCATTACGGTCCTTTTAAAAGAGAAAAAATATACGAAACAACCTACAGCAATCATTTAAATTCTATGACTAAATCAACAAAAAACATTTTAAAAGATCAATCTTGAATAGAAATATAATTTATATTGAAAAACACGAGTTTGTACACAACACAAATTCCTAGAAATAGCTGCTATATTTATAATAAACGATTTAGTAAACAATACAATGCTTTGTCATTTAATAAAGGATCAGTAATTAAACAAATAACTACAAAACTGACTATCACAGAGTATGTTGACTAACTTTAACAACTACGGTAAATAATAAGAAAAATAATTAAATAAAATTAAGATACTTTTACATTAATACATTACATAAATTCGATATATTGTTATATCAGTATATTATAACGATTTAATTTAGTTGGTTAAGTTTATTTTATTTTATTTGTCTTTTTTTAATCATACTATTACGTCAAAACAATTGATCACAATATTTTATTTTACATTAAATATATATTATTCCATGTCGTTTTAACATTTTACGTTTACATGTCTTGTATTGTAAAGCACTTTTGAACATGATATAGTTTATGAAAAGAGTTCTATATAAATATGGTATATAATAATAATAATAAATATTTTGATCTCGAGTACCTAATCTAAAATGCATTTTTATTTAAAACAACTTTTAGTGGCATATTGCTTAACTGAGAGTGGATTAGCATTCCATTGAATAATTTCTGTGCCAAAAAAGAACTAAAACTATTCACTCTTGGTATTTTGCAACATAAATCACTTGATCTTGTACTATAATTGTGGTGAACCATTTCTATATGACTTTTCATATATTCGGGTACATTATCATTGATGACGTTATACACGCGTCCTAATTTCAGTTGTTCAACTCTGCACTCCACAGGGAGCAGACCAACAAACTTAAATTCTTTATACCCGACGTCAGTTCTAAGGGGAGCATTTAACGTGTATCTAATGATGTTATTTCGTGATACTTGTAATCGTCCCTTCAACTTTTTCCACAAACCACTATACCAAGCTCAACAAGCATAATCAAAATGACATTGAATCGAAGTCGAGACTGAAATTTTGTTTTGTTTTAAGATTAAATTTCCTGGTGTCTCTGTATAAAAACCTGAAGCTCGTTTGAGCTTTTAGAGATCATTCTAGGTGCCATAGTATCTCCTGTAAGTAACTGGTCTAAAGTTACTCCGAGATATGTGACACTCGGTTTCGATTCGATCACATTTTGATTACAAGCCACATTCAAAGAATTAAACTTTTGCAATCTTCTCTTAGATGGAAACAAGATGGACTCTGTTTGACCTAAATGTATAGATAATTTGTTGTCTGTTAGCCATTCACTAACTGACCCATGCTCCAGACTTAGGGTCTCTTCCATCTCTGATACATCCACTAACAAGGCTGAGTCGTCTGCATACAGCACGAGCTTACACTTGACGGCTATTGTGATGTCATTCACATATATCAGACTTCCAGATCTTGACTCTGAATGCGTTTGTTACTTATACATGTGGAATGTTCCGTCATGTTTCCCCGGGGAACAGTCTAAGCGAATCAAATCACTCATTCAAAAAATGGCGCCATGTTCCCAGGTGAAATAAGCTTTAGCTATCACGGCGCCGTTTGAGCGCGGGAAACAAAATTTAAATGCCATTTTAAAAATACTATACTCTCAAAGTAAATTATATTAGCGATAATGTTAAATTAATATAAGCTAATTTAATAAAACTTTATAAATCGGAAGAAAATGGCGCAGCTATTACACACATTCAATATGAAATATATTTTGCAGTTAATAAAAATGAGTCAATTTTATTAGATGTTTTAGCCGATACAACAAGAATATAACACGCAGCCTCTAAATGATCACAACTCCATCTTGTTTTCGCAGACGCTGTACTAACATCATCAACAAACTGTTTTAAGCGTTTGTCCAGACTTCGGTAAGTAGTGGCCGTTCCGGGTTTTTTTCTTCTTCGTCCTCATCATTGCATGCAGCTAATAAGAGACTGAACGCTGATTGGTCATAAATAACAATAATACAGGTAAAACTATTAGAGGTCTATATGATTCCTTACTACAACTACTAGTAGATCTATCATCTAGTACTACTACTAGATTACTACTGTACTAGTCTAATCTAGTAGATCTTAGAGACTAAGGAAAGTTAACAGAACTGTGAGGCTCGCCATTTGTCGAATGTCACAATTATATATATATATATATATATATATATATATATATATATATATATATAATATAGCGATATAGAGCTTCAATCACAGTTATTAGATACAAGTCTTCTTGTTCACAGAAGTTGTCCATTTTTGTGCAGTATTATTATCCCTGACTCAGACCTGTTTCCACCCAGTATTAAGTATACATCTCAACTGCCAAGGGAGCGTACAGCCCGTGCTGCCACGAAAGGCGCAAAGCGTTACTCAAACACATAGCCATCTCGTCCTGTCGGGTTCTCATTTTACGGATGAGTGAACCAGTCGCCACATGACACAGCATTGCAGCTCCCGGAACCTCGAACCCGCGAACCTTCGACTACGAGTCCTACGCTCTAACCAACTGCGCGCGTGTGTAGCTATATAGACATACCAGAATAAGAATGATGAAGTTTGTACGTGCTTGACTCCAGTGAGTTTAGAATAAGACAGTAAAAAGTACTTGAAATGGAAAGAAAATTAGGTTTATGGGGACCATATATACAAAATGTTGACATTTAATTATTATTGGGTTAGATCAATTCGGATAATATCTAGCTTTAGCCATATTTAGCAAAAATTAATATAAATCTTAGGTAAAGAGAACATATTATGACTATTATGTGGAGAAATATTCGTGTAATTTATGTACAGTTATTTGTGATCAGTTGTAATCAAACCGAAATCAAACACCAATTCAAGGATAAATCATTACGAGAGAATTGTTCTAAATACACATTCTAATTGTCAAATATTTGGATGGTGAACTGTTAGTAGTAGTAGTGGTACCACACTACTACTACTACTGCTGCTGTTGCTGCTTCTGCTAATAATAATAATAATAATAATAATAAATGATGAAGATGATGATACTGATGATGATGATGATGATGATATTTGGCGGAATGGGGAGTTTTGAGGCAAATGAATCTCATGTGGCATGTAATTTAGATCATCTCCATGGAAACGTAATTACAAAACGTACTTTAACGTATTGCCATTCCGGAGAGCCCCGCTGTCTATGACTGTTC